>JASFAX010002184.1:0-47070 GCA_030737875.1 Allium sativum
AGGATAGGACATGTGTGAGTTATATGATAAATTCTACATGATAATTTACATGTTAGATGCAAGTTTACACCATTGTTATGATGCATAAATCACATATGCAAGTTTATATAAATATATGAGTTTGGGATATGAATCATATTATGCAAGTTTAGGGTTATTGCCTATGCAAGTTTACACCTTTAGATGTAGATCTATGACATATATGATTTATGCAAGTTTGTGACCATTGCCTCAACAAGTTCACACCTTTAGATTTGGATCCATGACATATGTTGTTTATGCAAGATGTAACTTTGGCCTATGCAAGTTTTAGAAGTAGAACATCATTCACACATGCAAGTTCACCCCTATGTTTTGATAGATGTTTTAATTATGTGTATATTGTGATGTTTTCTCTTTATTCCATGTGTTAGACTATTCGAGTCTAACGTATATTTCATGTTAAACGAACAAACGTACAACGTGGGGTAAAGGGGATAATATTAAAAAGATTTAAATGGGCATAAATGCCTTAAAAGGCATAAAATTAATTTGTGATGAAAATTGGTATGATTTTACATACTATAAATAGATGGACATAATTGAGTCAATTATGTCTGTAGTTAAATTTGGAATTAATTGACAATTTGAATAGGGAAAGTAATTCAAATTGGGGAATGATTAATTAGGAGTAATTAATCGTCTAAGACACGAGGTTAGGCTCTTTTGTGGTGTAAGACTGCCCGGACCCGCTCGGCAAATCCAGTTGCCACAAATGCCAGTGTAATGTAAGAGGTCTTAGGCATAAATTAAATACGTAACAATTATAAAGACACGAGGTTAGGCTCTTTTGTGGTGTAAGACTGCCCGGACTCGCCCGGCAAATCCAGCTGCCACAAATGCCGGTCTAATGTGAGAGGTCTTTATGAGGTTACGGTCTTAATGAATTAAGAAACATTTAACCAGATAAACATGTAGTGGGACATGAGGGGTTAAGTGGGTGCCTTGGGTGGCATGTGGAATCTAGTGGGTGCCTTGGGTGGCATTTGGAAATACGATTAGAAACACTTAACCAAAATTGAAACATGTAATTGAAACATGAATAAGAAGTGGGTTAAGTGGGATGTACTAGAGGGTACCAAGCTTAGGTGGACAGCTTGTGTCAAGTAATGGGGGCCCATTTCAACCAGTAACCCATACGTATCTTTGTGGGCTCGACCCAAGTCGAGGACGGGACACGCATATTGGGCTTGATTGTAAGAGGCCAAACCGGGTTAGCGGTGGCAACGCAAGTCTAACGGGTTCATATGCGTGTGTGGACCCGGGCTGGTAGGTAAGACATTGTTGCATCGTGTAGGTATAAGCCGTGCATTGTTGGTTGGATCGGGTTGCCACTTTGGGGAGTGATACACCCCACTGTGGGGCCAGCACGGGTATCTACGAGTAGGGAGCCGATCGCTTGGGGGTAGTGGGTACACCTAGTGGAGATAGGGGCAGGCGGCACCTATGAAGGCAGCTAGGGGTGCACGAAACTACCATTATTAAGTTTAGTAGGCGGGATCAACCTTAGGGTGACTAGTGGTGGTGCAGTACAGTATAGTAGTGGTGGTACAGTATAGTAATTATCCTATAGTGGTTAGGGTGCGCTTTTACGATATCGTTGTTCATCTTGTTTCCTTATTTACTCTACCATACTCAATGGTTCATGGTCATTTCCTTATTTTCCAACTTATGCCTTAGCCTAGTTACTTTGTTAATTATATAGTTAAAGTTATCGCACTCGCCAGACTTTATGTCTGACCCCCTTTGTTTCCTCCTCTTTTCTTCCTTTTCCCCCAGGTGCTCAGGTTGGAACTAGCACCAGTGGAGCTTGATTTTGGACTGCTTTTAGAAGATTGCTTGGATAGCTGAAGTAAAGTTCAGCTTCTCTTTTATTTATGGCTATTTTGTATTGGGGATTATGTCTTTCAATTTATGTACTTTTGGTAGTTAAGATGGATATTATGTACTTTGACTCTGGTTTTTGATGATGTAATCAAACATATGTGTTTTCCGCTGCAATGGAATAAAGTTTTAAATCTTTGAGTATTGTTTATATCTGTCTTGTTGTTAAGTTTCTGTTCTATACTTACTTAAAACGCTCCATAGAAGTTAATGCATTCCCTTTGTGAGTGACATTAATGGACGTGGGGTGTTACACGTGGTATCAGAGCTGAAGGTTACCAGAACAGATATGAATTTTGAAAAACTATTTTTCAAAACAATTTTTATAAAGAAGTACCTTCAAAAGTACGTTTTAAGGAAAGTATTTTCAAAAGAAAAGCTTATTTTAGAAAGCATAACCCCAAGCGCCATATATCTTTCCCTCGGTTACTTTATATTGAATCTTTCCTTTTTCATATCTGCATGTCTGAAGCATCTGAGATACCAGAGGGTGTTCATGTACCCTGTTGGTTTTGTCAATATCTCGAGGCTAGGGCCCCCACCGCAGGTCCAACAAATGCTCCTCCTCCTCCCCCTCCTCCTCGCGTCGATACTTTTGCTAAGATATGTAAGGACTTTAGAGCAATGGGTGGAAAACCTTTTCACGGGACGGAGACATTTGTTGAAGCTCGAAACTGGCTAAAGGAAGTGGAAGAATTGTTTGGAATCTTTGAAGCGGATGATGGAAGAAAAGTCCAGCTAGCTGCCTGGCTAATGAAGGATGAGGCCTCGTTTTGATGGGAGGTCACTAATGGTGGACGTCCAGTCGATACATGGCCTGATTTTAGGCAGAGGTTTGAGGCGAAGTTTCTCTCGCAGGCTGAAGAGAATCTATACATGGAAATGTTTTTGGCGCTGAAGCAAGGGAATCTATCGGTTAAAGAGTACGCCAACAAATTCAACCAATTGGCAAGATTTGGCTTGGACTTGGTGAATACTCCAGAAATGAAGGCTCTAAAATTTGTTAAGGGTTTAAACAAGCCGCTTCATGGGTTAGCTATGACCCACATTCCCATGGGGGCTACCTTCGAGAGACTAGTTGACATGGCGCTCATGCATAAAGAGGAGAAGGGCGCCAATGCTAATAAGGCACCCGAGAAGAAAGGGGATCAAAAGAAGCCGCAACAGCAACAACAGAACATGAAAGGTGGCAAAGGCAACAATGCTAAGGTAAAGAAAAAATGTTTTAACTGTGGGACACCTGGCCATCTAAGCAAGGAGTGTAGGAAGAAAAAGAAGACAGGCTGTTTCCACTGTGGCGAAGCGGGACATTTGATTAAGGACTGCCCAAAGAAAGGGCAGAGGGCAGGGTCTACCTCGGGAGGACAGGTGCAAGCTCTTATGGCACCAGGGCATGCAAGGGGACAGGTTCAGGCTCTCGTGGTCCCACCGCTGCAAGAACGAGGTAGAGCAATTTCCGTTGAAAGTTTAGTTTTTCTGTTTGATCATCTTGTCAGTACTTTATTCGATTCTGGCGCATCACATTCGTTTATTTCTACATCATTAGTTGAAACACTGCACCTTGATACTAGTCTAGTTACTGATCCCTTAGTAGTCTCAAATCCTATCGGTGGTTCGGCTCATCTTTCTATGATTTGTCGGGATTTGAGAGTGTTTATCTTGGGCGTTGAGTTTCAGTGAAACGCTTTTGTTCTTAGCTTCATGGGCTACGGTTTAATTCTAGGTATGGATTGGCTAACTAGATATGGGGCCATCCTAGATTGTGAATGAAGGGTAGTTAGATTGTTGACTAGTTTTGGAAAGACCCTTGATATTTCTTGTGACCCTAGAGGTCCAGTAATGCTTAGCTACCTAGAATCCCTTGACGCATCCAATGATGATTTACATTCTGTTCCCATGGTCCGTGAATATGTTGATGTCTTCGATGAGGTGAGGGGTTTACCCCCAAAACGTGAAATAGACTTTCGAATATATCTAGTAGATAATGCAAAGCCAGTTGCATTACCAGTGCGCCACATGGCTCCAAGAGAGAGAAGAGAACTCAGTAAGCAAGTGAAAGAATTGCTTGAGAAGGGGTTCATCAGACGTAGTATATCAGAGTGGGGTGCTCCGGTAGTGTTTGCCACGAAGGCGGATGGGTCCCTTAGACTTTGTGTGGACTATGGAGAACTTAATAAGCTTACTAATAAAAATAGACACCCACTGCCAAGGATTGACCATCTCTTCGATTTGGCGACTCAGTGTTTTCGCAGTTGGACTTAGCCACGGGTTTCCATCAGTTGAGAGTGGCAGAGGATAGCATAGACAAGACTGCCTTTAGGAGTCCAGACGGTTTCTTCGAGTGGCTTGTGATGCCCTTCGGTTTGACAAACGCCCCCGCATATTTTGTTGATTTGATGAGTAGGGTGTTTAGGGAGTACCTTAATAAATTCGTGGTAGTATTTGTAGATGACATCATGGTCTTTTCTAAGAGCGAGGAAGAGCATGCCCTACATCTTTGGGAAGTGTTGGAGACTCTTCGAGCGCATAGCCTTAAAGCTAAATTTTCTAAATGTCACTTTTGGAGAAAGGAAGTGCGATTCTTAGGGCACGTGGTTTCCAAAGAAGGGATAGCTGCGGATCCCGCGAAGATAGTGGCCATCCAAGATTGGAAGGTTCCTAAAAATGCTACTGAGGTGAGGAGTTTCTTAGGGTTGGCTGGCTACTATAGGAAGTTCATCAAAGACTTCGCAAAAATATTAGCCCCATTAACACGCTTGACGAAGAAGAACTTAGTTTTCATGTGGACGTAGATTGTGATGATGCGTTCCAACGTTTAAAGAGAGCTTTGACCACAACCCCAGTCTTAGTGTTGCCAGATGGGAGTAAGCCATTTACCGTTTATACCGATGCTTGTGGGACAGGACTAGGCGCAGTCTTAATGCAAGAGGGAATGGTAATAGCTTATAGTGGAAAGCAATTGAGAGTACATGAGAGAAATTACCCTACACATGACCTAGAGTTGGCCGTTATTGTCTTCGCGCTTAAGTCATGGCGTCATTATCTTCTTGGCGAAAAATTCGAATTATTCACTGACCACAAATCGCTAAAATACTTATTCTCTCAAAAGGACTTGAACTTAAGGCAGCAAAGGTGGATGGAATTCTTAGCATCCTACGACTCCGAGATAGCATATACTCCTGGCAAGGGTAACGTGGTGGAAGATGCCTTAAGTAGAAAAAGGTTGGCCTTGAGTCCATTGTTTGTTGAGTGGCGAAGTTTAGAGTTCATCTCTACGTTTGACTTTAGACCTTCCATTGACTTTGTACCCGGTTTGCTAGCATCCTTAGAGGTCAGACCTACGCTTTTGGGACGGATTGGCGAGGCACAGCGAGACGACCTACAGTTGGTTGAGTTAGTAGAAAAGCTCAAAAGACGGGAGTCATCGAGCCATCTCCGTAGGTATACCCTAGATGATAAGGGTTGGTTGCGTAGGGACGGTAGACTTTGTGTACCAAAAGACGAGGAACTAAGGAAGACCATTCTTGATGATGCACATCGTTCGAAGACGACCATCCATCCCGGTGGGGACAAGATGTACATGGACATGAGACGAGTTTACTTTTAGGCTGGTATGAAGAAGGACGTGGTAGAGTTTGTTGCTAGATGCTTGGTGTGCCAACAAGTAGAAGCAGAGCAAAAGAAGCCCGGTGGATTGCTTCACCCATTGGAGGTCCCACAATGGAAGTGGGAAAGTGTTTCGATGGACTTTGTTGACGGATTACCAAGATTGAGGAAGGGTAATACGAGGATTTGGGTCATGGTAGACACATTTACTAAGAGCGCCCATTTCATTCCCGTAAAGAGTAAGAGGACTGCTCCATGGTTAGCCTCCGTATACATTCGAGAAATAGTTTGTTTGCACGGTGTTCCTTCTAGCATAGTGAGCGACCGCGATCCTATCTTCACTAGCGAATTTTGGAAGAGCTTGCAAGAGGCGGTAGGGACTCAGTTATGTTTGAGCACCGCATATCATCCTCAGACGGACGGCCAGACCGAGAGGGTGAATCGTATTCTAGAGGACTTATTGAAATTTTGTGTCTTAGATTTCGGAGGTACATGGGAGGAACATCTTTTGTTGGTGGAGTTTGCATATAATAACAGCTTTCAGTCTAGCATTGGCATGGCACCGTTCGAGGCTCTTTATGGACGGCCGTGTCATTCGCCTACATGTTGGTGGGAGTCTACAGACAAGGTCTTGCTTGGACCCAATATGATTAGAGAGACTTCGGAAAAGATCGATTTGATTCGAAGGAGGATGAAGACGGCACAAGATAGGCAAAAATCTTATGCTGACAAGAGGAGGACAGATCTTGAGTTTAATATTGGGGACATGGTCTTTGTCAAGGTGTCTCCATTACGGAACGTCGTTCGCTTTGGGTCCGTTGGGAAGTTAGCACCAAGGTTCGTAGGGCCGTTTCCTATTAAGGAGAGGATTGGACAGATGGCGTATAGAGTGGAGTTGCCCGAGAGACTTAGTACATGACTTATTCCATGTATCACATTTGAGGAATTTCTTGCACGAGACCGCGGAAGTGGTAGAGCCGAGCTTGCTTAGAGAGGTAGAGATAGAGTACGATGTGACGATTCGACGAGCTCCTATGTGCATTCTTTGGTCGGAGATTAAGAAGTTGAGGAATCGAGAGGTCAAACTAGTCAAAGTGCAATGGGGAGATGATGAGAGCAACGCTACTTGGGAGACGGAAGCGAAGATGCGTTCATTATACCCTTTTCTTTTCGAGGGTATGTCTTTTAATTTCTCCTTTATAGCTTACCCTGTACTTATCTTATCTTTAGTATGTCCTCTCGCTAGTATCTTTGACCTTTAGATAGGGTAGTCCTATGGTTGAAACAAGTGTTTGAGACATGCTATGTATGATGGATGCATGTGGATGCAGGTGGTTGCTAGTGGTTGCTCGTGGATGCATATACACACACTTTAGGCACTAGATCGGCTCAGTCACTTCATATCGCATATTGCATAAAAATGTGTGTACATATTTAAGTAATGGATGTATAATGGTTGTACCATCATATGGATGTTGCATTTTGGTGAATGGTTGTGCACACATGTAGAAATGATATGTATCGATAAGGTTCTTTCGCATACATAATGGACGCATGGCACTATCATGGTTTGCATTAAGGAGGTCAACTGAATCAGTAGACCGCCTGATTTTGCATTAGATAAGGAACATATACACACACTTCTTGCATATGTTCATACAACATTAGAAATTTTATAAGGACAATGGATGCCCGTGTTTGATGGTTGAGTAGATGGTTGTTTGGATGGTAGGATATGCATTCTCCTTAACTTGGAGATTTCAGGGGCGAAATCCTTTAAGGAGGGGAGAATGTAACACCCCGGATTTTTGAATAATCAAATTAACTAAAATAAAGAATAATTAATCTCAGACATGAGAATTAAGGCAATGGGTTTGCGCCATTGTGTTCGTCTCGGAATTCTGGTTGAAATAGAGTCCGAGTTTGCAGGAAACGGGTACCGGATGAAGGAGTTATGGATGAACGAAGTTTGGTGGCAAAACAAGAAAAAAAAAAATGCACTGGCGCACTTAGGAAGTGCGCCAGTACAAATTTGCACTGGCGCACCTGCCAAGTGCGCCCAGGCCGAGGCAACAGGCCTGCACAATTTTCTGGTTCAGTCTGACCCATGTTGCTGAGTCCTTTCTGACTCCTTGCTGAGTCATTAGGGCTGAGGTGTCACCCTATCCCGACTGAATGGTTTTGATTAACCCTAAGATCATCCGACGGCTTAAATTAATTCAAAACCCTATAAAATACCCATAGACTCAAACCCTAAATCAGAATTAAAACTGAAACTATGGCCGTCATGCTGTCATCTTGAACCCTAGAGTAGCCGCCACCAATTAGAGAGGAAGAACAACAAATCAAATCAGTTCTATTCAACCCTAACAACGATTCTTCTTCAAAGGAGAGCTAATACAACTTCAGAAATCAGAATTCAGAACTCAAGACCGCTTTTGAGTTGTGAGTTCGATAGTTTTAATAAAATAATTAGTAAATTAATTGGATTGAGTTATGATGCGGATAATTTGGATATGATGTGGATTATTAACTGCATGTTGAATTATGTTGTAGAATTGTGTTGTAATTTCTATGATGTTATGTTATGATGCTATCATTTACGATGTAAAGTTATGATGCTATCACCCATGTTGTAATTCTATGATTGGCTTATGTCTAGTTGAATCATCATGTTGTTCATATGCTAGTTTTGTTATGTCGATTCATATGATAGATCACAAGTTTGTATGCAAGTTTAGATATTGATTTAGACAAGAATCATAGGCAAGTTAGTATAACCTTACATGTTTCGTGACATCAATTTTAGATCTAAAGTTAGGATAGGACATGTGTGAGTTATATGATAAATTCTACATGATAATTTACATGTTAGATGCAAGTTTACACCATTGTTATGATGCATAAATCACATATGCAAGTTTATATAAATATATGAGTTTGGGATATGAATCATGTTATGCAAGTTTAGGGTTATTGCCTATGCAAGTTTACACCTTTAGATGTAGATCTATGACATACATGATTTATGCAAGTTTGTGACCATTGTCTCAACAAGTTCACACATTTAGATTTGGATCCATGACATATGTTGTTTATGCAAGTTGTAACATTGGCCTATGCAAGTTTTAGATGTAGAACATCATTCACACATGCAAGTTCACCCCTATGTTTAGATCGATGTTTTAATTATGTGTATATTATGATGTTTACACTTTATTCCATGAGTTAGGCTATTCGAGTCTAACATATATTTTACGTTAAACGAACATACGTACAACGTGGGGTAAAGGGGATAATATTAAAAAGATTTAAATGGGCATAAATGCCTTAAAAGGCATAAAATTAATTTGTGATGAAAATTGGTATGATTTTACATACCATAAATAGATGGACATAATTGAGTCAATTATGGCCATGGTTAAATTTGGAATTAATTGACAATTTGAATAGGGAAAGTAATTCAAATTGGGGAATGATTAATTAGGAGTAATTAATCGTCTAAGACACGAAGTTAGGCTCTTTTGTCGTGTAAGACTGCCCGGACCCGCCCGACAAATCCAGCTGCCACAAATGCCAGTCTAATGTGAGAGGTCTTAGGCATAAACTAAATACGTAACAATTGTAAAGACACGAGGTTATGTTCTTTTGTGATGTAAGACTGCCCGGACCCGCCCGGCAAATCCAGCTGCCACAAATGCCAGTCTAATGTGAGAGGTTTTTATGAGGTTACGGTCTTAATGAATTAAGAAACACTTAACCAGATAAACATGTAGTGGGACATGAGGGGGTTAAGTGGGTGCCTTGGTTGGCATGTGGAATCTAGTGGGTGCCTTGAGTGGCATTTGGAAATACGATTAGAAACACTTAACCAAAATTGAAACATGAATAAGAAGTGGGTTATGTGGGATGTACTAGAGGGGACCAAGCTTAGGTGGACAGCTTGTGTCAAGTAATGGGAGCCCATTTCAACCAGTAACCCATACGTATCTTTGTGGGCTCGACCCATGTCGAGGACGGGACACACATACTGGGCTTGACTGTAAGAGGCCAAACCGGGTTAGCGGTGGCAACGCAAGTCCAACGGGTTCATATGCGTGTGTGGACCCGGGCTGGTAAGTAAGACGTTGTTGCATCGTGTAGGTATAAGTCGTGCATTGTTGGTTGTATCGGGTTGCCACTTTGGGGAGTGATACACCCCACTGTGGGGCCCGCACGGGTATCTACGAGTTAGGGAGCCGATCGCTTGGGGGTAGTGGGTACACCTAGTGGAGATAGGGGCAGACGGCACCTATGAAGGCAGCTAGGGGTGCACGAAACTACCATTATCATTATTAAGTTTAGTAGACGGGATCAACCTTAGGGTGACTAGTGGTGGTGAAATAAAGTATAGTAGTGGTGGTGCAGTATAGTAATTATCCTATAGTGGTTAGGGTGCGCTTTTACGATATCGTTGTTCATCTTGTTTCCTTATTTACTCTGCCATACTCAATGGTTCATTGTCATTTCCTTATTTTCCAACTTATGCCTTAGCCAAGTTACTTTGTTAATTATATTGTTAATGTTATCGCACTCGCCAGACTTTATGTCTGACCCCCTTTGTTTCCTCCTCTTTTCTTCCTTTTCCCCCAGGTGCTCAGGTTGGAACTAGCACCAGTGGAGCTTTATTTTGGACTGCTTTTAGAAGATTGCTTAGATCACTGAAGTAAAATTCAGCTTCGCTTTTATTTATGGCTATTTTGTATTGGGGATTATGTCTTTCAATTTATGTACTTTTGGTAGTCAAGATGGATATTATGTACTTTGACTCTGGTTTTTGATGATGTAATCAAACATATGTGTTTTCCGCTGCAATGGAATAAAGTTTTAAATCTTTGGGTACTGTTTATATCTGTCTTGTTGTTAAGTTTTGGTTCTATACTTACTTAAAACGCTCCATAGAAGTTAATGCATTCCCTTTGTGAGTGACATTAATGGACGTGGGGTGTTATAGAAGTCCAAAGTTTTATGAGATTGGGTAGTTATTACTGGAAATTCATTAAAGATTTTTCAAAGCTATCTGGTCTAATGACCCAGCTTATTAAGAAACATTCAAGGTTTAAGCGGACTCTAGAATGTGAGGCAGCATTCCAAGAGCTGAAATTAAGCTGACTACTGCTCCAATATTAATCATTATTGATAGCAATCAGGATTTAATGGTCTGGAAGGATGCTTCTATAGGAGGTCTTGGTGCAGTATTAATGCAAAGAAGCCAAGTAGTCGCTTATGCTAGCCGTCAGTTGAAGTTGCATGAAAAGAGATATGCTACTCATGACCTTGAGTTGTTAGCCGTCGTGTTTGCTCGGAAAATCTGGAGACATTATCTATTGGGTGAGAAGTTCGAACTATATACCGATCATCAATCATTGAAGTATTTGTTCACCCAAAAGGATCTGAATCTGAGGCAGCAGCATTGGCTGGAATTTCTCGCGGCATATGATCTGGATATTTTGTATACTCCGGGGAAAGCCAACGTTGTGGCTGATGCGCTCACAGCAAGGATGTTATCATCGCCAATCTTATCATTACGCCTTCGTTGATAGATAAATATCCGTTCTTCAGAAAGACGATAATTTTGTTAAAGAGATGATCAAAAGAATTCAAAAGGGCGAAGTCTCCAGTTTCCAAGTGGATAACACGAGAGTTCTAAGATTGAAAGGAAGAATTTGTGTTCCCGACATCCCTGAGCTCAAAAGAGAAGTGTTAGACGAATGTCACAAGTCCAAGTTGAGTATCCATCCAGGTGTGAGCCAAATGTATAACGATCTCAAGCGAACATTCTGGTGGAAGGCGATGAAAAGGGACATTTCAATATACGTTGGCAAGTGTTCCACCTATCAACAAGTCAAGAGCGATCAACAAAAACTCGCCGGATTGTTGCAACCGTTGGAAGTTAAAAATGGAAGTGGGAACAAATCTCTATGGACTTCATAGATGGCTTGCCCAGAACCAAGAGAGGAAATGACAGTATATGGGTTATCGTAGATCGTTTCACAAAGACTGCCCATTTTATACCTGTCAGATCAAATAGAACCGCTCAGAGTCTGGCGTAGATTTATTTCAAAGAAATTGTTAAACTATATGGAGACCCCATTAGCATAGTCAGTGATAGAGACCCGATTTTTGCTAGTAAATTCTGGGAAGCATTCCAAGAAGAATTGGGAACAAAACTGAACTTGAGCACTGCTTATCATCCCTAAACAGATGACCAAACCGAGAGGGTGAATCGTATACTAGAAGATCTATTGCGGGCTTGTGTTATTGATTTTGGCGGATCATGGGAAGATCACTTGCATTTGGCTAAGCTCTCATACAATAACAGCTACCAAGTGAGCCTGAAAATGTCACCATTTGAAGCACTATATGGTAAACCGTGTAGATCTCCCGCATGTTGGGTAGAACCTGGTAATAGACTTGTATTGGGACCCGATATAATTAGCGAAGCTTCAGACAAAGTCGATTTCATTAAGAAACGATTGCAAACAGCTCAAAGCCAACAGAAGAGTTATGCAGATTCGAGAAGAAGAGATTTGGCTTTTACTGTTGGTGACTATGTGTATCTAAGGGTTTCTCCGATGAGAGGAGTAGTCCGATTTGGCAAAACAGGGAAGTTGGCGCCTAGATTTATTGGTTCATTTCCTATACTTGAAAGGATTGGAACTCTTGCTTATAGGGTTCAATTGCCTGATTGGTTGCCTGGAGTACATGATGTGTCTCAACTCCGAAAGCTTGTGCATGATCCATATCTGGTTGTAGAAGAAGTAGCGCAACAGGATTTGGAGATTACTCCAGAATTTGCTGCGAGGAGGGAGCCGATAAAGATTATTGGCAAAGAAACTGAAGAGCTAAGTAACAAGAAGGTTCACTTAGTCAAAGTGCAAAGGAGTGGAGATCCGCGAGACTATACTTGGGAAACTGAGGAGAGCATTAAGCAAGCTTATCCCAATTGCAGAGTGTATATCTCTGATTAACTCTGGTGCAAGGTACATTTACAGTATTTTGCATTTCCGTTTTGTTTTCTACTTTACTATTGTTTTCTACTTTGCTGTTGTTTCCTTTTCATGGATGTAAATTTTTTAGTTATATAGTCTGATCTTAGCAAATATGATTTTAAAAGAGTATATAAAGTAATTATTAAATTTTTGAAAAGTTAATCAACAAATTGATTGATGTTTGTGTTGTGTGATTATGTATTTGACTAATCAAAATATTGGAATGATAATTAATCTAATCAATAAGAGAATGAAGGGTAAATTTATGCAAATTGAATCAAATATTGAACTGATTTGAAAATTGATTGAAATACATGCATGTACATTATATATGTTTGAAAGGTAAATGGATTTGCTATTGAGTAAAGAATTAATTTGCATGCCCGACAAATAGGTAAACCGTAACGAGTTGGATGCGCAATTTTATTTATATATCAACTCCTGTGAATGCCATTGGATGCGGAGTGTTGGTTGTTCTATGTGAGATTATAAATGTCGCCATAGGATAGTAACAATTAATTTTGAACTACACTACATGGCATACTGCGTGAAGATAGCATATTCTATCATATACCACATAAGCACTTGGAGCTTGTGTGACGAGGTTGAAGATTTACCATACAAGCGCGAGGCTTGTATGGTGATGACTATATTTCAGGTTGAACTGAAGACTGATATGGACTACATAAAATGTAACGGTAAATTTCCAGATTAATAAAAAAACCCCATGCGGGTCTGGAGTTGACAATAATCATGTCTCTCTAGTCATTAAGGCACAAAAACTATTTATAGGGTGACGAGAATTTATTCTCTGGAGTTATGATCTATACACACTCCCCTGTGGACACAAACTTATATCACTAAAAATATGTGTATGCTTTTAGGATTTATTGGGCGCCTAATATGGCCCAATAAATTTCCAAACCCCTCCCCGTACAAAGGAGGTTATGGCAAAAAATTTCGAAAATTTAGGGTGTTAGCCAAATTTTTGAAGAATTTGAAAAGTTTTTAGAAACTGAAAAGTTGAAGAACTTAAGCCATTATTAAAATAATGAAAGTTGAGTTGGTTAGTTAAACAACTTTCAGCTCTGTTCCTTTTCGGGGACGAAAAGATTTTAAGTGGGGGAGATTGTAACAAATCGAAAAATCAGAACTATTTTTTTTTGGCAATTTTAATGAATTTTGAATATTTAAAATGAATTATTTTAAATAATAATGACAAGAAATTTATTTTGAATAGAATTAGAACGTATATATTTATTTGAATCGAAGTTAGAATATAAATATTTATTTTAATTTTAAAAGGAGTTAGAAATAGCGCGGTAGTTTAAAAATTCAACTTTGAACTTTGATTGAATGTACAAGATTCAAAATAAGCCGGATTTTAGTGAAACCAAAAATATTTAAATCTGTTTAAAAATATCTTTCTAACGAATTTGAAAAATCGAAATTTCATAGCGGGAATCAAAAGTTATGGCCAGTTGAATATTCAGAATGGTCGCTATGGAATAATTATAGCCCGTAAAAATAGACATTTTTCAAACGACCTCCGTTTTCGATGAAACCATTTTGGTTGTATCCGGAATGTCAAATTATTGCTAGGTGTCAAATTCCATAATTTTTGGAATTAATATGTGAGCGTAGCAAAGGAAAACGCGTTTGGTAATTTCAGTTTGAATTGGATCAACCAGAAAAAGTCCATTTTTCAAGCGGTCACAAAATTCGACGAAATTAGTTTTGTTGGGACCGTATCGTCCAGACATAGCCAGATTAATTTTTCTATAACTTTTGGAATCAGTATGTGGCTCCGGCAAATTAAAATGTACGTTCAAATCCAAAATTAAATGTTTTATATTTTAATTTGAAGAATAACTGACTGAAACAGTCGAATGGGCTTTCGAAACATATTCCATTATGTCCGGAATAGGGGTATTTAGCTAGAGGTGATAGTCGTTGGGTTTGAATTGGAGTTCATATTAGAAAACCCCATTTTAGAATTTAATATAAATTTCGACCAATAAGAAAATTCCATTCATAAAATAAAAAAATAAAAAAATAAAAAAATTCGTTTTCTCTCTCCCATAAGTCGCGACGCATGGCGGAAGTTGCTTCCCCACTCCCTCCTCCGATTACTCCCTCCACACGCAAAATTAGACCTACATCATGTTGGGAATTTTGTAGAGGACTCCAAGATCTTCAAATCCATAGCAACCTCTCCCTCCACCGTGCCCTGTACGTCGAGATCTAGCTCCTCAATGTCGAGGACTTCAACCCACCACCACTCCACCCCTGCTGCATCAAACTGGACCCTACCTCAGGCGCAGGTGCGCCACTCCTTCCCCCGTCGACGTGGTCTGGTTTGATCAAAGCAACGCCACAAGGATGGGAAGTTATTCGCGACCACAGTTTTGAACCACTTCAAAAGGTACACAGCTGAAATAATTTAAATGGTTTATAACCTTTAAAAGTGCTACGAATTGTGATTTCACTATAAAAATCATATCTTTTTGCTATGTTGTCGAAATCCAGTGAAACAAGAGACATTGGACTCGTGGCGACGTCCTCTACATTCTAGAGGAGACCGGAGAACTTTTGGAGCCTCCTACAATTTTAGAAGGAGTGGAACCCAAAGTGAGATTTCTAAATTCAATAAATTTAGAAATAAAATATATTAGGATGTAGACGGAGTTTAGAAACTCCCGACACCGTCGTCCACAAACCATGGACGACTTGTTTAAGTTGTGATGTGAAATTTGATTGATATTGCGAATGGTTGATTGTGGTTGAAACGATATTGGAATTGTTTATGGAAAAATTTCAATGTGATATGATAATGATCAAATGTTTAGATTATTAGGATAAGCCCCTTAGGGAACACCGCAAGGCCTAAGGTAGTGCGAGGAGCCGTACTCGGGACGGTGCCGGTTTTAAACCCCCTACCGTTATGCTGCCGAAATTTTATGAAATATTCATGTGTTTGAACTTTATTCATGTAGTGAAATATATTCATGTGTTGATAATTTATTCATGATTGAGATAAATTGCTTAGATAATAAAAATCACATTTTTATTATATATATGAATCGCTAAAAATATACATGTTTGAAATAAATTGTTTTAACAATAAAAATCACAATTTTATTATATATATGAATCGCTAAAAATATACATGTTTTAAATAAATTGTTTTAACAATAAAAATCACATTTTTATTATATATATGAATCACTAAAAATATACATGTTTGAAATAAATTGTTTTAACAATAAAAATCACATTTTTATTATATATATATATGAATTGGTAAAAAATATTCATGTGTTGAAATAAAAATTTGTTAGTTAAAAATATTATTTTTAACATGTATATGAATCGAAAATGGTTTAGAAATCGATGAACGAATTATATATATATATATATATATATATATATATAAATTAAATTAAATCGAATAACGACGCTGCAGTTCGCGTTTTGAAATCATTCTTTTAAACGATTATTACAGGAGATCCGACCGTCGGATTTTCCCGAAACCGGAACCGTTGGTTTCGCTTTGGAAAGATAGTTCCAAATATATAAAGTTCGTTAAGATCCAACGGTTAGATTTTATGAAATGTTTAATTCAAATCTGAATACAAATAGTGCTAGAATGAATTATATTTTTATATATATGAATATAAATTAAAATAAAATGAATAACGACGTTGTAGTTCGTGTTTTGAAATCGTAACTTTAAACGATTGTACCGGGAGATCTAACCGTCATATTTTCCCAAAACTGGAACCGTCGGGTCCGCTTTGAAAAGGTCTTTCCAATGATATAAAATTGGTAAAGATCCAACGGTTAGATTTTCAGATATGTGTAAATCAAATCTGAAGAAAAACAGCGCCATGGCCGCATTATGGCCTGAAGCGTTGTTTAAATAAAATGGGTTATTTTTAAATAAATAAAAATAGCAAAAAATCGTTATAAAATATTATAAACGATTTGAAATGGAAATAAACCGAATTTACTTGGTTTATTGGATATTTGATGGTTGAATGTGTTTGACATGAAAATTACATTAATGAACTGAATTATGGATGTCAAATAATTTAACCATAAAAGGAATTTATTTAAATTCTATGTATACGTGAATTATTTGAAAAGGCCGAGTTAAATCTCATTTCAAATAGTTGATCGACGATAAGAAGTCGAAGATTTGAAGACGGTGCAAGACCGATGATCTTCACATTGAATGGATGGATATTGATGCCTTTGATGGGAGTTGCTGCCCTGAAGGGATTACAGTGGTGGTTGTCCGTACGTACTTGTTGATCGTTCGGATGTGCGAGGGCCTCCCTCCTGTATTGGACATATGGTACGAGGAATAAGGTGCCTCCGATTTCGTTCAGACCCAGAACGGACTTATAAATGGATGTGTGTCTAACGTTGTAGCTTGACAACGTGGCATGCTGAGATGCAGTGATCAAGGCTTTTGTTGAAAAGAGGAGCCTTGTGTTTGATGATCAAAGTACGACTTTAATATAGCATAGCTTTGTGTATAGCGTTAATTCGCGAGCCTCACACCCCGGTATAAACCAAAAATGGGAGAGGACCTTAGGGAGGACAAGCGTTTCTTTCTAGCTAGGAGTGGTGTCATGGTTTAGCAAGCCCTAGCGTTTTACTTATGTGGATGATGGAAAGTGAGGCGCCTCGGTTATATCGGTCACTACGGTGTCGATGGATGGTTTGGTCGGTATATGACCAATTTACGCCCCATAGGGCGGGAAAACGTATTGTTCAGGCATTTTAATCCACTTCGTGTGGACCGGCCCTGACGATCTAAGGCTTGTCTGCGCGCTTGCCTGAGGCTCGGGCTAGAGAGTCTCAAAGCGGTAAGGACGATCCCTTGCCTTGGTTCATGACGAAAGTCCAATTTCCAATACGACATTGTGCGGTTTTGATTGTAAACCTATACATGGCGACATAGTGGTATGTGGCACTTCTGGCCTGTATGATTGATACTTATTATTTAAATTGTTTTTGAAACATATAAACACTAGTAATAATATCAAATGCTTTTGTTTTATACGTATCAAGCATATTTTGGCCATTATAAGGTAAAAAACTAACCTCCGGCTTGCGTTGCATTGTGTGATGGGACCTGAGTCTTATATTGGCTTCATTTTTGTAAAAAACATTGTGATGTTTAAATGATTTACTTGTTTTAAGCACTGGCAATCCAATGGAGTAAACCCGTTCTACGTTAGCGTCGTGGTCCTGTGATTGGCCTTATCATAAAATAAGTTAAGTAGATTTCTCATACCAATCCCCTGACTGACCCGTAGTTTGTTTCACTTTGCAAACTCGCGTGCCCCTATTTCTACATGGACAGCCTTGTGTTCAGGTTTTAGCAGGCTCTTTCTAGATAGCTATGGAGCTGAAGATGGATTCTATCACTTCTATTATGTTGTTCAGCTTTTGTTATGTATATTATGTTTGATTCCGCTGTAGACATTTTATGTAAAGCTGAAACTGTATTTTGTACTAAGTATGATCCTGTTATACTGTGTAACTCTGATGATTATATTTATCCAGTGTATTCTATTGTACATTATCTGGTGTAATGATATATTTCTGTTCTTCTATTACTGTTTATGTGTTATATTCCAAAGATTATCCTTGCTACTGTGGAACAAGGGTTTAGGGTTATCACATTGGTGGAGTAGCGTGAGGGGTACGACGTGATTTGGGGGTGCGGTATTAGGTTCAGGCAATGAAGTCGGAGCCTGTAGGAGGTGCGATTGGTGATTCAATTGGAGGCGAGGATCGAAACTCGTGAATCTGTGGTGGACGTAATCGCGATTTAGGTAAATGTAAGGCGTTTGGGAACATTTGGAGTTGTTGTTGAGTGGCGTTGAACTGGTGATTTGGAATGTGCGATTTTGGAGGAGTTCGATATTCGTTTTGTGAACAATTTTGGGAAGGAATGGGTGGAGTTTGGTCACGGGTTGAAGATGCGATTCAGTGAAGTTGGAATTGTTTGATGGATGACTTAGGTTCGATTTGGGGATGGTTGCATGAAGGGAAGGTGGTCGCTGTCATTTTTGTGGGGTTTGGAAAGGTATGTGAAGGAGGAGGATTAAAAGCTAGGTTCGTCAAAGGCAATGACCTCACTTCAGGTGGTCGAACGTGGTGATGAGGGGTGCGACAGTGTATGTAAGACAATTTAGTTTTTTTCTTATTTGGGAAAGTGGCTCTGTAATTTGGAGATGGAGATTTGTTTGTTAGTTGTTTTATGAATGCAGGCACTATTTGTCAATGGAGGATTGTAGAAAGAAAAAAGGATGTAAAATCATTTTTGAGTAATCTGGTATCGTTCTTTCCTGAGGTGGAACAAGTGGTTATTTTAGGAGATATTTGGTAGAATTTGAAGCATTTGATGATGATATATTTCTGGTACTGGTAGTTGAATGAACAATGGAGTAATGGTGGGTTTATGGCAATGACAAAGCACGACTATGGTGTTTTTCTGAGAAGCAAGTGCAAAAGAAATGGTAGTGGAAAATGGGACTGTTAAATTGGAGAAGATGGACTGCTATATGATTCAAACGGGTGAAGGATGGTTGTTCACTAATGTTGATATGCTTCGAGTTCAAGGTTTGCATTTATTAATTTAAATTCAGAGAATAATTAAGTTATTAGTGTCAATTTGATTTAAATAAATAATCTCAAATCATTAAATAAAATTAAATAATTGTAGGAAATGATTTCATTCGAGATTTGTTTGAGTAGATTTGAAGCCTCGGTAGTCTGGAATTTAATTGGATATTCGACGAATAAAATCAGGTGAGTAAATCTCACTTAAAAAATTAGTTTATCGTAAAAATAAATTGTTGGCTGCTTGGTTGCATTTATAGATTGTTTATCAGTTGTGATTGTTATATATATATATATATATATATATATATATATATATATATTAGTTATCTAGGCTTGGTGGTTGTGGATATTATTATACATATTGGATACCCGCAGTACTATTAGCGGATGACCCTATCACCCCACAATATATGAGTGGATGACCTTCTATACCGCGATATCCTACCTTAAAGAAGAATTGGTATTATTTATGTAGTCTGACATTTGTGGATGCAGGAAAAAGATTGGAGGGATCCAACTGGATTTCTCAACTTTATTTATTATTGTTTATATGCTTATATGTGTGTGATATGTTGAACTGGATTGATAATTTGTGTATGTGGATGTTTAAATATCACTGGCCCTAACATATTGATATTTGAAAATATTATACAAAGGGATTTTTAATTTTAAAATTGAAAAAATAAATTTCGAAATAGAAATGGAATTTCAAATGGGTTAGGAAATATTTACTTGCCTTAATAATAAAACAAGTAATTGATTTTATAAATAACGTTATAAATGGGAAGAAGTATTATCATTTGATAATATTAAATTTTAATTTCAAGGATAATATTAAAATTTTAAATTCAAGTTGAATTTGAAAAGGGAAATTTATTTTCCTGCATAGGAATTGGATTTCAAATAAGATTTGAAATAGGAACTTGTTTTAAATATTTAAAACAAGATGTGAAATTTACAAATGATATTTATAAATAAAAGAGAAAAATTATTATTGTATATTTTATAAATTTAAATTCAAGTATGAATTTAAAAGGGGGTTTGGGAACACTTAAAAGAAAAAAACGATGGATTTGTTCCGACGTTCGGAATATGAACTGAATTGGAAAAATCTGTATGGATTTATAATTAAAATTCGACTATGTCGAGTTTATAAAAATAATTAATTCCAGGAAAGATATTTCTTTGGAATTATATTAAATAGGAATTTAAATTTTAATATGGAAATAGATGTGCTAAGTTTATATATATAAGTTATACCAATAAAATATTCCAAAATGAGAATAGAGCTTTAAATAGATTATTACTACGGAACTTTATTTAATAAAAAAATAAGGAATTTAAATTATAATAGTGTTATAAATATATTGAAGTAATTTTCATTTGATAAATTTGGAAATAGATTTTTCCAAAGATGTGACATTTAAAAATCATATTTTTAAATGAGGTAGGAGAGAGGATTTTTATGGTAAGTAATGGCAGTTCTGTATTACAAACTCTTACCCGTCTCAAGATAAGAACATTGACCGTCATGGTCTGAGAGGTAAATAAAATACCCCAACTTGAACGACTTCACTATTATCAAGAGAGGATATTAGTTTATGATGGTAAAGGATGTTGAATTAATTAATTATTCCCATAAAAGAAATATAAAGTTCGGAATTCGATTATATCGAATTTTATAAATAATTTATTTAATATCGAAACTAGGAACTTAATATTGTAATTGATTTGTAAATATAAGTTACAACTTATTTGTGAATCTAATAATCGACGATTCTGAAAAATCGGAGTTTTAAGCTAGGTTTGGAAGAGCGGTTTAATTTATATTAATTTATCAAAGAAGTAGAGTTGAAATTTATTAATAAACATTTTTCTAAAACGTTTATATTTAATTTAATTAAAACGAATTCACCGTAGTATGGTAGTTCGTAATTTGCCATTCTGAACTTCAATCAAATATACATAACTCGATATAAGTCAGAATTTGATGAAACCAGAAACGTTTGGACCTATTGAATAATTACTTTCTAATGGAAGAGAAAAATCTGGATTTCGACTTAAAGATTTTGAGTTATGCCAAATCAAATTTTAGAAAAGTCGTTGTAAGATTGTTTAAAACCATAATAATTTAATAAATTATTTAAAGGGATTTTTAGTGAATAAAAATCTAAATCTGAATTTCAATCAGGAAAATCCAGATTTGAGTATAAAATAAGTATGAACTTAAGCAAGTTGAATAAAGTGACTTTTGATAATAAATCAGAATTTGAATTGTGGAATGATATTAACTAAATAACAAAGAAGTTAGTTAATATGGCTGGAATGGAACTTGATGTGGGTTAAGTAAATTAGATTTGTAAATTATAATTTGAATTTAAATGTAGGCATGAGTTATAAATGAAATTCGAATTGTTTGTAAGTGAATCATAATATTTTGAACACTATTGATTCAAATGGAGCGGTTGAATTTGTTAAAGAATTAATTAGTGGGATTGAATGTGGTGAAATCAAAATAACCGTATGGTTTTGAAATAAATGGAAGTGCAGCTGTACGTATATTAGACAGGTATGGGATGAAGTGAATGAAGATTACAATTTAAGTGGCCGACAAAAAGGTACATGTTTAAATTTCCATATGGGATTTTATGAGCCTACTAAGCAAGCCGCTTGGCTTTTTGATTTTCTTTTTGAATGGAAAGGACCTAGAGAGGCGAGTTGGGGTTTGAACTATTGACCGGTACGAAGGAGGTGTTGGCAAAATTTTCCAAAAATTTAAGAAGTTAGAATATTTTTAAGAATTTTGGTAACTAGAAATCAATATAGAAACCTGATAAGGAAACAAATGTGAAATATTAGAAAGGGACATTGATTGTTTGATGTTAGAAATTTGGATGGATGTTTTGATTTCCTATGATAGCTAAAACACCGGCTATCAATGATTTTTAACCATCGTTGTCAATACGGAGAGACCGGTCCGAAAACCACTCTGTAAAGGCATAGGAGTTGCGATTTAGATTATGCTGAAGAAATTGAAGATGGAGTGAAATGCAAGGGTTGATCTGTTTGTCCAGTCCCAGGACAACTTGTATAGACGAATTTCTGACAGATTATTCCTAACAGATCACATAAGACGATCTTTTCGAGGTATTACATTTAGCGGCGGAGGAATTCGTTTCTCTTAGCTTTTTGTACCCGTAATATTTTGGGAAGATCAACTAGTGATTTGACGGGTTTGACGATGTGGCATTCAAAGTGAATGGTGACCAGATGTTCTAAAAGATATACATAGCCTCAAGCCTCACAACCGGGAAATGACAAAAATCGGGCAGACAGCATGACTAGTTGGGTCATACCCAAGCAGGGATATTTGTCACCGAACTAGAGAAAATTCATTATTTGTTCTTCTTTCAATTCTGTATCTTACGAATTACGGTTGGATGGTCGACAACCATGGGTGATAATATATTCGCTACACTGAAGCTAAATGAGTGAGCGGTCATGTGTGGCTGGGTTGTAAGATGTTCTTGCTGAACCCCAGTGTATTCCCTCTAGAGTACACTGATCGGGAGGTGGTCTCATACCTTGTCATAGTTGGAATCCCATATCCAATAAGTGCCCTGCGGTTTTTGATTTTATAATATGTATATATATATATAGAGCGTGAGATGCAAGCATTCTACTATTTGGTTATTTATTTGATTAGACACTATTATAATATCAGTGGATTTTGATATCAAAAAGGTTTTAGTTATAGTAAGGTAAAAACCGTCCATGTTTATGTGTGGACTGGTCTTACTGTTACCCTTTCTTTCAAAATGGATTTTCAAGTTAAATAATATAGTTGGATTTTACTTACACCAGTCCTATGACTGACACTGAGTTTATTTTGTTTGTTTTTCCTAAACTCTTGGGTGCCCAAATTTGTATGGGCAGTCAAGTGTTTTCAGGATTTTACAGATTCACTTGAAGGAGCTCGAAGCAAGAGGCTTCAACGTTAGTTATTTAGAGTTATTTTCGCTATGTTGTATATATGTTGATCTCCGATAATGGTATGATATATGATACAAAATTTTGTATTTCAAAGGTTATGTTCTATAATATATTTTATTCGTTCCGCTGTAAGATTTTGTTTTGTTACTTTTGTTCTTCATCTATCTTTTCTTCTTTAACCCTAATGACTCGTAATTCTGTGTTATTTGGGTTGGACGTGTGTTGTATTAGTCAGCTCAGATAGTACGGATTTGTGGGCCATTACAGTACTTTAACGATGTATGCTTTATGAAAGCTCATCAGTTTACACTTACTACACGGACAACGAAGCTCCTCGTAATTTCGATTATGAGACACTACAAATCTAACAAATTCATTTACACCATTATAGAAATGTTCTTTCATTGACCCTTTCATTCCAATTCTAACTTCATACATCCAACTACGGTCAATGTAATAATCGAACATATTTCCTGATTTAAAAATATATGTCAGTGATTTCGATAACACATACATATATTTTTATTGTTCAAACAATTTATTCAATGCATGAATATTTTTAGTGGTTCATACATATAATAAAAATGTTATTTTTATTGTTCAAAGAATTTATTCAACGCATGAATATTTTTAATGTTTCATACATACAATAAAAATGATGTTTTTATTGTTCAAAGAATTTATTCAACGCATGAATATTTTTAGTGGTTCATACATACAATAAAAAATGTTATTTTTATTGTTCAAACAATTTATTCAACGCATGAATATAAAGTGGTTCATACATACAATAAAAATGTTATTTTTATTGTTCAAAGAATTTATTCAACACATGAATATTTTTAATGGTTCATACATACAATAAAAATGATGTTTTGATTGTTTCAAAAAATTTATTCAATGCATGAATATTTTTAACGGCTCATACATACAATAAAAATGATGTTTTATTGTTCAGAGAATTTATTAAAGGCATGAATACTTTTAGTGGTTCATACATACAATAAAAATGATATTTTTATTGTTCAAAAAATTTATTCAACGCAATAACTATTTTATATAGTTCATTTCAGAAAATTTCGGCATTACAACAGCAGGGTGTTGTATCACCGGCACAATGTCTGAGCACTGCTCATCTTCTAATCTAGGCCTTGCAACCTTACAACAATTTCATTTTCATAATTTCCACAATACGATTCATTTTCACAACACGTATATCAATCCCATATCCAACAATTACAAAACCATAGCTTTTAAATAGCTATATCCAACAACAAGTAGACCAATCCCATATCCAACAATTACAAAACCTAGAAACAACAACGTGTATACCAATCAACTAAATTCACAAAATTTGTTAATCCATTTCTAATCGATAATCACCTAAATAGCTTTTAAATTTAAAATCTAATTGCCTATATTATGAATTCAATATCAATAATTGATTATTATCTATAAAGTAATGGCTCATTAACACATACATACACACAAAATCAACTACAATATTTACCAATAAACAACTAAATTCACATTTTAGGGTTTTCAATCATTACTAAATCAACAATAATTCAACAATCATAATATAATCACACAACATATACATTTAAATAACTATTAATTAATTAACTTAAGAAATTAGGGTAGAAATCATACCTAGAAGAAGAGGAAGTGACGGCTGGAGAAGGGGAGGAAGAGAAGGGAACAATCGACGTCGAACGGCGTCGAAAATGTGGGCGGAGGATGGCGGAGGCGGCGATCGAAGGCTAGGTTTTTATTTTATTTATTTATTTATTTTTATCGCGATGAGAATTTTGGGGGCAACAGAGAAATGATCGATTTTCCCTGTAGACTCGCGGGGTAAATGTTTTTGGGTGACGGTTAGCAACGGCTGGCGACGGCCTCATTTTTTAACTGTCGCCAACCGTCGCTACCATCCATAACCAAATTGAGCCTTCCTTGTAGTGTATTTTTACATCTCTCTATTTAGATCTATAGCTAACAATTGAAGAGAGATGATATTTGTGGATTGGGAAGGATGCTATAGGTTATGGCATATTTACAAGTTTGTTTGCACTTTTTTTTTTACAAGAAATGGAGGAGGAAAAGAGAGGATAAGTTCCGTGAAACAAAGAGAGTGACGTGAGTTCATGGCTTTGTACATTTTGAGAACCATGTTGCAGTGCATAAATGCATGCGCATGCAACATGTTTGTGTACAATTTTTTTTAACTAAACAACATTGATGAAGAGATGAAATGGTTGAGATGCAAATTCTGAAGCTTCGAAATGGAAGAAGGTGGGTAGAATAGAGAGGAGGTAGCAAAATAAAAAGTGACAAAATGGAATAATGTATGAAGTAAATATCTTGCCATCTTTTTGGCACAAATTTAGAATCTAACATTTGCCTTTTTCTCAAAAAAAAACCCATTCGGGAGACTAGGCTTTAAGTTTAAACTGAGATTATTAAATATACATAGGATGTGCGCATTTCATGGTACATATTTCATGAAAAGCCTATGATGCAAAGACAAAAATCAAATTTAGGTAATTGGTAATGATCACGGGCTGAAAGAATGATAGGATCTGAGTGTAGAGCATGTCATCATTCCAGTAAGACACACACAGGGATACAGAACTTAAAAAATGCCACAACATTGGATACCGATACGATACCCTGTATTATTGATACGGACGTCCGTTGGGTACCAAAATGCACAGATCAACATAGCGTTGTGATCAGCGCGACAAGACAGACGCGATTGCATATAAATATCAGTGTCATGACTCTCCTATCAAAACTTCAATTTTTGAATGATGGTACGCGGTTAATTCGTATGAAAAAATACCGATGAATATAGAAACGTCAAAATTTTGTGAAACTAATTGCACCGTTGACCTCAGAATGGACAAAATGTTTTTTTTTTCTCATGTTGGGACATTTAGGTTTCGAAATAATTTTGTTCGTTTAATATTTAAACTGACTTACGCTGGAATAACGCTACCGAATGAACTTCCATATTAATTTTACTACAAATTTTATTCTTATGTTATGTCTAATTAAACTTATCTCAAATATAAATTTTGGGAATTTTATTCAAAATTTAAGATTTAGTTAATTTCGGTATATCGATTGCCGCTACCATAAATAAGGACCGTATAAATCGATTTAAATGGAGCGCGCAAATTTTAATGTTCCTTTATAAAATTTACAGGATCAAGTTTATGTAAAAATATTTTGTTCTAACAATTGTTATTTCAACATTTCATTATTTATCGATTTCACGTCGGTTTCAAAACAATAAGTTCTAAAATAACCATCGATCTGATTTTCTTTATTCAAATTAGACGTACGTATTTATTTATATTCAGAAACCTAATACATACACTTCTTAAAATTAAAATAAACTAAATTTTATCTTTAAAGCAAAATTTCAGTTAAACTCGTTATTAAAAAAATTTAAAATTTCAGATCGTTACAAAATTCTTATCTAATCTAGGACGGAAGAGGAGCACAAGACTCACTTAAATGTTATGCTAGATGTTTTGAGGAGGCACAAGCTGAAGGCTAAGTTATCCAATTGCCACTTTTGGGTGGAAGAAGTGAGATTCTTAGGACATGTAGTATCCGAACGGGGGATAGCAGTGGATCTAATGAAGTTATATAGTAACAATCCAAGATTGGAATCGACCTAAGAATGTTATGGATATTAGGACTTTCCTCGATCAAGCTGGGTATTATAGACGTTTCATCAAGGATTTGTTCAAGATAGTTTCATCGTTAACCAACTTGACGATGAAGAGTTAGACTTTTATTTGGGATGCCAGGTGCGAAAATGCTTTTGCGGTTCTAAAAGAGAGACTAAGGAGTGCATCTGTATCGATTATACCAAGTGGGAATGAAGAGATGACTGTATACATTGATGTTTATGATACAGGTTTAGATGCATTATAGATGCAAAGATGTAATGTAATAACCCGAAAATCTGGGCCAGTTAAAATTTTTTATTTTGGCAATTTTAGCGAATTTTGAAGATTTAAAATGAATTATTTTAAAAAAAATATTGACGGGAAATTTATTTTGAATATAATTAGAACGTATATATTATATACGTCATCGTTAGAATATAAATAATTATATATAATTATAAAAGGAATTGAAAATGGCGCGGTAGTTCGATAATTCGATTTCAAACTTCAATTAAGCATATCGGGTGCAAACCAAACCGAATTTTAGTGAGATCAAAAACAATAGGATCTATTTGATAATATCTTTCCAACGAATCCGAAGAATCAAAATTTCATAGCGGGAATAAAAAGATATGTCCAGTTGAAAATTCTGAATAGTCGCTATGGAATTCAGGCCCTAAAAATGGGAATTTTGCAAACGACCTCAGATTTCGATGAAACCACTTTTGTTGGATCCGCAGTGTTAAATTATTGCTAGATTCCAAATTTCATAATTTTTCGAATCAATATGTGAGCGTGGCAAAAGAAAACGTGTTTGACCAGTTTCAGTTGATTTTAATCGACTGGAAAATGGCCATTTTTCCAACGGCCTCAGAATTCGACGAAACTAGTTTTGTTAGGACCGTATCGTCAATACGAAGCTAGAAAATATTTTTCGGGAATTTTTCGAGTTAGTATGTGACCCCATTAAATTGAAATGCACGTTCAAAATCAATATATAGAGTTATATGTTGATTTTAACGGAAACTGATCGAAAGGGTCGAATCAGCTTGTGATACATATCCCATTGTGTTCGGAATGGGGGTAAAACGCTTTGGATGACAGGCGGTGGGCCTCGTTTTGAGGTCGAAAATAAAAGTTGCTTTTTGGTGGAAAATGAAATATTAAAATAATTAAACCTTCTCTCTTTCCCCTTATAAACCGTTGCCCCCCTTTTTGCTTCATTTTCGTTCATTACAGAAGAAAAAAAAAGAGAGAGAGGAGCGTCACCCCCCCCCCTAAACCGCCGCCACCTCGAAGAGACCCCTCCCCCCCTGCGCGCAACCGCGAAGCCTCCCCCCCCCATCAGATCGAAGAGCCCCCCTCCACCTACTCAGTCGCATCGATACCCCCCCCCCCATCCACGGACGAACACGACAGCCCCCCCCCCCCCTTCTGCCTGCTCCGACCGAGCTGCTGCACCCCCTCTGACGTGGGCCACCACCTCCGACGAATACCAGCAAAGCCCCTCCTCCCCCTTTTGTCAACATACAGTGTGTTTTTACCCTTTTTAATTTTATTTTGTTTTATTTTATCATGATAGGAAAATCTGAAGTTATATACGGAAAATCTGAATTTCTATATAGCGAAAAGTTTGAATTTTTAGAAAAAAAAGGATTAGAATTTTTTGTATGAGGAAAATATAATTTTTATGTGATGAGAAGATTAAAAATATAATCTTTTATATAGTGGAAAGATAAAAATATGATTTTTTCATAGTAGAAACTATAAAAATATGATCTTTATGTGATATAGAATATAAAAATATCACCTTTGTATATGTAGCGAAATAAAAATCTGATTTTTGTTATATATACATTGAAATAAAGAGGTGATTTTTATAGGGAGGAAATATAAGCGAAATCTAGATTTTTAAATAGAAAAGAACAGATTTTTAAAAGAGTAAAAGATTAGATTTTTAAAATAGAAAAGGCGAAATCTATATTTTAGAAAAGGCGAAATCTATATTTTAGAAAAGGCAAAATCTATATTTTTGAAAAGGCGAAATCTATATTTTTGAAAAGGCAGAAACTTTATATAGAGAATGGCGTGGTAAAAATAGAATTTTTGCCAATATAGTAACGAAGTAAAAATTCGATTTTTATATATTGAATAGCGAAGTAAAAATTCGATTTTTATATATTGAATAGCGAAGTAAAATTTCGATTTTTATATATTGAATAGCGAAGTGAAAATGTGATTTTTATATATATAGTGGCTACGGGCAACGAAAGCGACAAAAGGCGAGAACGGCGAAGATTCCCTACAAAAGAGTCGTGGAGTTGGAATAGCTATCGGTGAGAACTTCTCACCTTTTAAATTTTCTTTCTCTAGTTATATTATAATATATACTAGGATGCAGACGGTTTTTAGTAGCACCCGACACCCGTCATCCACAGACCATGGATGGCTTGTTTGTTAAATTGTGTGGTGGTGTAGTTGGTTAGATTATTTGGTTTGAATTGAATTGTTTGGTGAAATGGAATGGATTTGATTGATGTGTGAATGGCGTGGGCCTTCACTAGACCGGGGATAAGGCTAGGCCTCGTCCCGTTTCTAGTATCGTGCCGTTATGCCGTCGAAATTTTCTAAAATATGTTAGAAAAATAAAAATATCATTTTATTTGATAAATGAACTGAATAAAAATTCATGTGTTGAAATAAAATGTTTTATCGTTAAAATTATAATTTTTAACGTGAATGTGAATAAATAAATATTCATTTACAAACCGGAAGGTTTGTTTATGTACACCTATTTGAAGGACATTGATTGGGACGATAAATTTTACACATCGCCCAACTGCACAAATAAAATCTGTGTTTGTTGATTTGAAACCCCACACGGGTGTTGGGATGAAATTTGAAGTTCACTCATCCTGATTGATTAAATATGTCGATCGATTGATTGACAGGCTGTTATAAGCGTTAGATATCTATATTTGATGCTTATACAGTGTAGTGCACTTTGGATGATGGTTGATTATTTATCGTTGCTATTATATACATGTGTTGTATGGAATCCATATAATTAACTTTATATGGTAATTGATTGGCCTCATTCCAATTTAGAAAATGAAGAATATTATAAAACAAAGGTTCATGTGTTGACTGTACTCATCCGTTGAGACTAGTCATGTGTTGAACGAAATATTTTAACAATAAAATTTACATCTTTAATATTATAAAACAAAGGTTCATGTGTTGACAGTACTCATCCGTTGAGATTAGTCATGTGTTGAACGAAATATTTTAACAACAAAATTTACATCTTTATCATATATAGAATTAGAAATCAAGTGGAAGATAGATAAGATGAGTGGTCTCCTGGATATGGATCTGATGTTGGTTTCGGCCTTCGGGGTTAATATTCAGGAAATCGTTCTCTTACTAGTTTACGGTTGGAGTCTGATTTTAAATCAAACGATAGATACCTTAATTCTCATAAAATATATTAAATAACAAAAATAGTCACACGTGGACAGTACTCATTCGTTGAGATTAGTCGTGTGTTGACAAAGATATAGAGTCGTGTATTGAAAGAAATATAGATCCATTTGTTGAGTATAAAGCCGTGTTGATTAGAGATGCGCTATTTTGACGCGAACGATATTTATATCGATTATATTCGTTTTTAAATTCGAATTGAATAGAAAACCAATTTGAATTGAATCGAATAGAAAACCAATTCGAATTCGAATTGAATAGAAAACCAATTTGAATTGAATTGAATAGAAAACTAATTTGAATTGAATTGAATAGAAAACCAATTTGAATTGAATCGAATTGAAAACGAATTCGAATTGAATAGAAAACCAATTTGAATTGAATTGAATAGAAAACGAATTTGAATTGAATTGAATAGAAAATGAATTCAAATTGAATTGAAATTTGAATTGAATTTAAATGAATTTTAAAACGAATCTATAGGGAAAAATTCAATTTTGATTTGAATTGGAAATAGAAGTTGAAATGTTTTTGAAACGAATTCAAACTATTTATAAAATTCGTTTTAAATAGAAATCGACGAAATATTTATTATATATATTATATATATAATATAATGGCCTGAATAGAACGCGCCGCGCCGCGGCAGTTCGTGAATTTCGACCATTTATTTCAAACGGACATTACGGGAGATCCGACCGTCGGATTCTCCTAAAACCGGAACCGTTGGGTTCGTATCGAAAAGAGATTTCTAATGAATATTAGAAATTTGAAATCTAACAGTTGGATTTGGAGATACGTCCAAATCAAATTTGAAAAAGGTCGTTGTAAGTGCAGTTCGATGGCCGTTGATGGAAATTGACTGTACAGGCCTTGATAAAATTATTAAAAATAGTAATAATTTGTGTAAAATCATAAGAAATGATTTGGGAAAAATTGGGATGAAAAACTCCATATTTGAAAAGATAAAAATAGATTTTTATCGAAATGATCTGGTTTTGAACTAAAACTAAAACCTATTTGTTTTTAAATAAATAAATTGGAACTGAATTAGAATTGATTTGTGGGTTTATCGTGAACGGTGTTTTAAATAACACTAGTTCTTTAACCCGATAATAAATAGGATATGATTTGGGTTTATCGTAAACTGTGTTTTAAATGACACTAGTTCTTTAACCCAGTAAAAGGAGTTTTAATGAATCTGCAATTAGATTGAAACGTGAATTGATAATCTAAATTATCAAATTTGGCAAATGAGCGAGAATGGAGTATCACCAGTTTTGCTCCAAAGCGATAGTTAAATCTTTAATTAGATTTGAACGTGAAATGGTAATTAATTTTACCGATAACACTGTGGTGTTAGATATGGAGTATTAACAGTTTTTCTTCATGGGATGAATAGGTTGGGATTGGGAAATAAAATAAATAATTACTACGTTGTGGTTCGCTAATCTCGACTAGTTTGGAAAACCATAATTTGGTTTGAAACGACATCCAAAGGAAGATTAAAGGATAAATTTTAAAGAATTTATCTTGGATAAAATTAATGGGAACCTTTCCCTAAGAATATGAAATTTAGAAACTAGCTATAGGTTGGCTAAGAAGAATGGTTTCCTGGGTATTGATCTGATGTTGGTCTCGGCCTTCGGGGTTAATATTTGGGAAATTGTTCTCTTGTTGATTTATGGTTAGTGACTGCTAAATTTGAATGAGGCGTATGTTGTGTTTGTGTAACATTTGTTTTTAATATACGCGGGTTGTTCGGAAAGTCCGGGTTTATACCCATTCTGAATAACCGATTCGACGATATGTCGAAGATGAAGATGGTGGTCGAAGACCGGAAGTCTTCACATCGTTTGGGTGATTACTGATGATCTTGATTGGGCTGTACACCCAAGATGAGGGAATCAGTTGGTTGTCGTCCAGACGTACTTAGAGATGGATGGATATGCGAGGAAAGTGCCTCCGGTTTCGTTCAGACCTAGAACGAACTTGTAAATGGATTGTGTGTCTGACATTGGATTTTATTCTATGTTGATTGATTTCTGTTAAATATATATCTGTTTGGCGGCGGAGAATTTATTCTCTTGCTTAAGGCCCTTCTCTGAGACGTACGAGCTTAGAGGTTATATATCGATAGATATCAATCGCATGGCATGAATTGCCTGTGTGGCACGCTGAGTTGCATTGGATCAAGGCTTCTGTTGAAAAGCAAAGTCTTGTGGTTGATGATCAAAGCACGGCCTACGTGGCAGCTTTGTGTATAACGTGAATTCGCGAGCCTCACACCTCGGTATGAGTTAAAAACGGGATAAGGACTGCGGGGAGAGCACGACGTTTCTTTCTAGCTTTGGTGGTGTCAGTGACTTACCAGCCCTGACATTTATATACTTTTCACCTATGTGGTTGTTGGATGAGGCGCCTCGATTTTAGGTCTGTAAGGACCGGGAAACGTGTGTTCAGGAATTGCGAATCCTCAAACGTAAGAGAGGACCGGCCCTGAAGATCCAGGGGTTACCCAGAGTGTGTAGTCCCGAGGCATTTGCTAGAGGGTCTCGAAGCGGAGAGGAGCTTGCCCCTTGCCTCGACTCATGATGGAATCCAATTTCTAGTACGAGATATTTCGGCTTTATTTATAGAGCCTAGTATGGCGACATAGTAGCATGGGATGCTATGCCGTCTATGATTGATATTTATGATTGAAATTGTTTTGACACTATACACTTATTATAGTATCAAATGATTTGTTTTAAACGTACCTAGCATGTTTGGCTATTATAAGGGAAAACCCTATCCTCCGGCTTGCGTTGCATTGTGTGATGGGACCTGGGTCTTATAATAGCTTCATTTTTCGAAAAAGCATTGCGTTGTTTATTGATTTGCACTGGTATTCTTGGGAGGAAACCCGTTCCGTGTTATACGGCGTGGTCCCTTGAATTACTCTCTTTTAAAGTAAAGTTTTAAATAACTGTTTTAGTTCTCACACTAGTCACATGACTGACCTGGAGTTTATTGTTTTAACCTAAACTCTGGGTGCCCTTATTTTCGACACGGGCAGCTAGTAGTTTTGGTTTTGTAGATTTATATTCACAGGATCCTGATTTACAGCTGGAACGATGCTCGAAAAGCTCTGTATCCGTGTATCACTTTCAGTTGTGTTTTGTATATTTTTCCGCTGCTATGTAATTTATTGTAATCTCTGATATTTATCGAATGTAATTTATTCATTTATACTTTGTATATTCTTGTATCTGATGGAATTGTTGTAATAACAATGAAATGTTCTTCCGTCTGCGTTCAGATTTGTCTTGTCCTCACAGTAATTCGTTCTTTCTCATCTCTTCGGAGACCGGGGAAGTTCAGGTCGCTTCATTTGGTATCAGAGCTTTGGTTTACAGAGCTCGAGAACAAGACACATTAGAACCATATGAAAGAATTCATCAGATATTGGATTAGTAATATCCAATTAGGATGACTCATTAGAGATAGGATCAGTAGTATCCTAAAATGAGTGTGAAGAGTATATTTTTCAAATGAAAACAATTTTGTTTTGAAAATTTAAATCGTTTTAAACGTATTTGATTATTTATTTATTTTGAATTTGGACAATCGAGTATATAAAGGTTTTGCATATACGCGTCATGAACGTATATTCGAAGTTTTAATATACTTGATAGATATAGAATCATACTCTAGTGGCCCGAAGACGATTCTGATGGTTGAGTACTCATCGTTAGAATTTATTTTCGAGTGGCGAAAGTATGATTTTCTATATATTTTCGTTAGATTGGTGTGAGAACCAAAACTTATATAGATAGGTTTATTGTTTTGATTTGGCATCAAAAACAAGATTTTCTGTATATATATCAAAATTATGAATCTGAAACTCTAATCCACTAATTGATTGATGTTTGTGTTGTTTGTTTATTTGTTTGATAATTTTGAACCATTTAGCCTAATTGCATCAAATATTGAATTGTATTGAAAATTGGTCGCATTTGCTTGCATATGCATATACTTACATTGAACAGGTCATAGCAAGGAGGCTAGAGCAGAGAATAAAATTTGTTTGCCCGACAAATAGGTACATGTTTACTATAATTTCCTATTTCGTTTGGGTGATGATGATTTTATGAGCCTATTGGCTAGCCGCTTGGCTTTTTCTTTTTCTTTTTGAGATCAGAAGGCCTATATGGCAATTTCGGGATTTTCCCGTGGCTCCCGGTGCAGGGGAGGTTATGGCGAAATTTTTCGAAAATTTAGGATGTTAGCCAAATTTTTGAAGAATTTGAAATTCTCAGAAACTGAAAAGTTGGAGAACGGAAGCCAGATCGAACGTAGAGTTGGTTAATCAAACCACTTTCGACTTTGTTCCTTTTCGGGGACGAAAAGTTTTAAGTGGGGGAGATTGTAATAACCCGAAAATCTGGGCCAGTTTAAAATTTTTATTTTGGCAATTTTAGCGAATTTTGAAGATTTAAAATGAATTGTTTTAAAAAAAAATTGACGGGAAATTTATTTTGAATATAATTAGAACGTATATATTATATACGTCGTCGTTAGAATATAAATAATTATATATAATTATAAAAGGAATTGAAAATGGCGCGGTAGTTCGATAATTCGATTTCAAACTTCAATTGAGCATACCGGGTGCAAACCAAACCGGATTTTAGTGAGACCAAAAACAATAGGATCTATTTGATAATATCTTTCCAACGAATCCGAAGAATCAAAATTTCATAGTGGAAATCAAAAGATATGTCCAGTTGAAAATTCTGAATAGTCGCTATGGAATTCAGGCCCTTAAAAATGGGAATTTTGCAAACGACCTCAGATTTCGACGAAACCACTTTTGTTGGATCCGCAGTGTTAAATTATTGCTAGATTCCAAATTTCATAATTTTTCGAATCAATATGTGAGCGTGGCAAAAGAAAACGTGTTTGACCAGTTTCAGTTGATTTTAATCGACTGGAAAATGGCCATTTTTCCAACGGCCTCAAAATTCGACGAAACTAGTTTTGTTAGGACCGTATCGTCAATATGAAGCTAGAAAATATTTTTCGAGAATTTTTTGAGTTAGTATGTGACCCCAGTAAATTGAAATGCGCGTTCAAAATCAATATATAGAGTTATATGTTGATTTTAACGGAAACTGATCGAAAGGGTCGAATCAGCTTGTGATACATATCCCGTTGTGTTCGGAATGGGGGTAAAACGCTTTGGACGATAGGCGGTGGGCCTCGTTTTGAGGTCGAAAATAAAAGTTGCTTTTTGGTGGAAAATGAAATATTAAAATATTTAAACCTTCTCTCTTTCCCCTTATAAACCGCTGCCCCCCCCCCTTTTTACTTCATTTTCGTTCATTACAGAAAGAAAAAAAGAGAGAGAGAGGAGCGTCGCCCCCCCCTAAACCGCCGCCACCTCGAAGAGACCCCTCCCCCCCCCTGCGCGCAACCGCGAAGCCTCCCCCCCCCCTCGTCAGATCGAAGACCCCCCTCCACCTCCTCAGTCGCATTGATACCCCCCCACCCCATCCACGGACGAACGCGACAACCCCCCCTTCTGCCTGCTCCGACCAAGCTGCTACACCCCCTCTGACGCGGGCTACCACCTCCGACGAATCCCAGTAAAGCCCCTCCTCCCCCTTTTGTCAACATACAGTGTGTTTTTACCCTTTTTAATTTTATTTTGTTTTATTTTATCATGATAGGAAAATCTGAAGTTATATACGGAAAATCTGAATTTCTATATAGCGAAAAGTTTGAATTTTTAGAAAAAAAAGGATTAGAATTTTTTGTATGAGGAAAATATAATTTTTATGTGATGAGAAGATTAAAAATATAATCTTTTATATAGTGGAAAGATAAAAATATGATTTTTTTCATAGTAGGAACTATAAAAATATAATATTTATGTGATATAGAATATAAAAATATCACCTTTGTATATGTAGCGAAATAAAAATCTGATTTTTGTTATATATACATTGAAATGAAGAGGTTATTTTTATAGTGAGGAAATATAAGTGAAATCTAGATTTTTAAATAGAAAAGAATAGATTTTTAAAATAGTAAAAGATTAGATTTTTAAAATAGAAAAGGCGAAATCTATATTTTAGAAAAGGCGAAATCTATATTTTAGAAAAGGCGAAATCTATATTTTTGAAAAGGCGAAATCTATATTTTTGAAAAGGCAGAAACTTTATATAGAGAATGGCGTGGTAAAAATAGAATTTTTGCCTATATAGTAACGAAGTAAAAATTCGATTTTTATATATTGAATAGCGAAGTAAAAGTTCAATTTTTATATATTGAATAGCGAAGTAAAAATTCGATTTTTATATATTGAATAGCGAAGTGAAAATGTGATTTTTATATATATAGTGGTTACGGGCAACGAAAGCAACAAAAGGCGAGAACGGCGGAGATTCCCTACAAAAGAGTCGTGGAGTTGGAATAGCTATCGGTGAGAACTTCTCACCTTTTAAATTTTCTTTCTCTAGTTATATTATAATATATACTAGGATGCAGACGGTGTTTAGTAGCACCCGACACCCGTCATCCACAGACCATGGATGGCTTGTTTGTTAAATTGTGTGGTGGTGTAGTTGGTTAGATTATTTGGTTTGAATTGAATTGTTTGGTGAAATGGAATGGATTTGATTGATGTGTGAATGGCGTGGGCCTTCACTAGACCGGGGATAAGGCTAGGCCTCGTCCCGTTTCTAGTATCGTGTCGTTATGCCGCCGAAATTTTCTAAAATATGTTAGAAAAATAAAAATATCATTTTATTTGATAAATGAACTGAATAAAAATTCATGTGTTGAAATAAAATGTTTTATCGTTAAAAATATAATTTTTAACGTGAATGTGAATAAATAAATATTCATTTACAAACCGGACGGTTTGTTTATGTACACCTATTTGAAGGACATTGATTGGGACGATAAATTTTACACATCGCCCAACTGCACAAATAAAATCTGTGTTTGTTGATTTGAAACCTCACACGGGTGTTGGGATGAAATTTGATGTTCACTCATCCTGATTGATTAAATATGTCGATCGATTGTTTGACAGGCTGTTATAAGCGTTAGATATCTATATTTGATGCTTATACAGTGTAGTGCACTTTGGATGATGGTTGATTATTTATCGTTGTTATTATATACATGTGTTGTATGGAATCCATATAATTAACTTTATATGGTAATTGATTGGGCCTCATTCCAATTTAGAAAATGAAGAATATTGTAAAACAAAGGTTCATGTGTTGACTGTACTCATCCGTTGAGACTAGTCATGTGTTGAACGAAATATTTTAACAATAAAATTTACATCTTTAATATTATAAAACAAAGGTTCATGTGTTGACAGTACTCATCCGTTGAGATTAGTTGTGACGGCCCGCCCCGCACCAACCGACATTTACTCCAAGGTGCGCTGTACACATGTCCAGTTAGCACGGAACGGGTCGCCAGAAGGAAAAGGAAGAAGGAAATGAACACACAAAGAACCTGTAGAATGTCTCACAGCGCATAGAACAAAATATAATAATAGCATACTTGACATAAAACAGGAGAGACAGTGCATAAGCTAAAAATCAGAACTAAACATCATAGCAGCGGAAATCCAAAATACAGCTTATTACAACTTTCAAACTGTCTCAAAGCAAAAGTAAGGTAAATGAGGTACACTACTAATGCCCAAGTAGTGACCACCAACGACACAGGGAGAATGTGTATATATATATATATATATCATACGTGGAAGCCTCCTGCCCGCTTCCGAATCAGCTACTCGCTCATCACCAGCTAACCTGTCTCTAGTCTGCTCGTGTGAGCACCCAGAGTAATAAGAGGAGACATAAAACTCTGGGTCAGACATAAAGCCTGGTATGAGCGATAAGCATCTAAAGTGAACATTAACAGGTAGACTAAAACATACCTGAACCTGGACCTGCAACCAAAGAGTTAGCACTACATACTGTACAACACTCTAAGGTATCATATCAATCAATATAAAGATACGGAGGTGGGGGAGGTGTGCATGTCATAATGATGGCAAACAATCAAACATAGCATCCATCCTCACATCTCTCACTCAGTGCATAAAGCATACGATATTCACCACTTCGATCACCCAACATACCTTGCTACGATCACTTTGCCCCATGAAGTCATAAATGGCCTCATTGCACTGAAAACGTAGCCACTAATCATTTGCTATGTCCACTTTGCCCCATGGAGTCACAAGAACCCTACTGCACTGGCTCATAGCCTTACTAATCCTTACTATGTCCACTTGCCCCATGGAGTTATTCACCCCATCTGCGCTAGCTCATAGTCTTACTAATCCTTACTATGTCCACTTGCCGTATGGAGTTATTCACCCCATCTGCGATGGCTCATAGTCTTACTAATCCTTACTATGTCCACTTGCCCCATGGAGTTATTCACCCCATCTGCGCTGGCTCATAGTCTTACTACGCATCACCTTGCCCCTCAGGTCATAATGACCCTACTGCACTGATAACGTAGTCTTGCTACCATCACTTTGCCCCTCAGGTCATAATGACCCTACTGCACTGATAAGTAGCCCATCATTCTTAGTGGTGAATCGAAGTTATGAACGTCGACAACTCCTTAGCACACGTCTCGCTGCAAAGTCCAATCATGAAGTGAACTCATTGGTTCCCAACTGGTTCCGGGATCCTGAGCTCTAACTCCCATATGGACTACCTTTGCATCTCGGGTTATTGGTCATCACCATCGAATCGGATCGGATCAGCCTTCACATTCTTCATCGGATCGGATCGGCATTAGGCATTCGGATCGGGTCGCGCCTCATCGGATCGGTCGTGGTCCTCCAGGTGATCGGATCGCCCTCCTCCATGGTCTCGTGAATCCAGTCTCCATCGGATCGGGTCTCCCCCTTCTGGTCGGATCGTGAACTCCCTGCGGATCGCGTTCCAACGGGTCGGATCGTGCTACATGGATCGGGTCGTGACTTCCCATCAGTTCGTGAGGCTGGTCGATTCGTGGAAGGACGGGGCGGATCGCATAACAACTCCTCATATCGGATCGTGATCATCTGGTACGGATCGGGGTGCGAAGCGCGAGTGCGGATCGTGGACATGACATGCGATCCGATCCGATCCATGCATACTTCCTGCAGCTGTTCCAGCGAGTTGTTTACGCCTCTCGACGGCGTTTTCGACCATTCCAACTATTCTAATCAGTCACAAAGCATTTCATACAGTCATAGCAACATACATAATCAACCACAACCATCAAAACATCAATATGATAAGTAGAAATGGATCAAACATACTCAAAATCCCATATTTTCCCTTTAAGCATGTTTAGGTGAAACCTATGATATGATTATCAGAACTTAACCAAATGGAACCAAATTTCTAACAGAGGTCTAAAACATCATTCCGAATTTTATAAACATTTTTCCAGAATTTTATCATGTTTAAATTCGCTAATTAACACTAATCAACCCTAATTAGCCATAATTAGTGCAAAACTATGCAAATCACTCACCTTAGCCACAAAATAAACTAAGATCTGAAATGATTCTCTGATTTGATGTGGATCTCAATGCCAAACAGCAGCTCCTAAGTTGCTTTAGTGAAGATCTTCCTTGATTAGGGGTTGCTAAGCCAAATCCTTGACCAAAAGATGATTTGGAGGTGATTTAGAGGTTGGAGGCCATTTTTAGGGTTCCTTGGTGATAAGTGGAGGCTAGAAAACTGAAATGGAATGATTCTCCATCTCATTTCAGCCCTCCCATAACCCTAATCCCGAAATGGGTTATGGGCCTACTCACTAATCACCCGATTTGGCCCGGTTAAGCAGTTTTTCACCCTCCAAACCTTGTTTCAGCCATATCTCCCAAACGGTAAGTCCGTTTGGCCATTATGACCACTCTACGGAAAGGGAAACTATCAAACGAATCAAATGGAAGTGGTTTCAGGTCAAAATTCCTTTCCAATCAAAAGTTATGGCCAAAACAGTACCGACTAGGGGCAAAATGGTCATTTAAAAATCGACAAAAATCATGGACATGGAAAATGACTCTAACGGATGTTTCCCAAAGTTACATGACCATACAACTTCATACGGGAAAGAAATAAATATTCTACAATCCTATGATGTGTAGAATACGGGTCGTTACACTCTTCCCCCCTTAAGATTTTTCGCCCCCGAAATTCCCTAATCCAAACACACACAAAGGTCCCGCATGCCTATCAATCATAAAACAACAATCAACATGCAAAACAAGCAAAACAAGTCTACCCTATCATGCGGAAAACTAAATCGTAAAGTAAATCTTACCAGACAAAGAGTTCTGGATGTGCCTTCCTAATGCTTTCTTCTGTCTCCCAAGTACAATCATTCTCGTCCTCGCCCCACTGAACCTTGACTAGCTTCACCAACTTCCTTCGAAGTTGCTTTGTATCGTGCCCCACAATACGAATCGGCTTGCGGTTCCCAACCGCCTCGGGTTCTACTTCGAAGTCCTCTAACTGATCAGGTGAAATAGTCACATCTGAGTCGTGAACGAACTTCCTTAGTTGGGAAACATGAAACACATTGTGAACTCCCGCCATTTTCTCTGGTAAGCCAACTCTATATGCAAAATTCCCGACTAATTCAAGAACGGGGAACGGGCCAACAAATCTTGGTGCCAACTTGCCTCTCCTGCCAAATCGTATCATGCTCTTCAACGGAGAGATCTTAACAAACACCAAGTCACCAACGGAGAATTTCAAATCTCTTCTCCTCTTATCAGCATAACTCTTCTACCTATCTTGGGCAGCTTTCATTCGTTGCTGAATGATCTTAATCTTATCTGAAGTTTCTCTCACCACATCTGGTCCAAGCACAAACTTCTCGCCAGTCTCTATCCAACATGATGGTGAGTTGCACGGTCTTCCGTACAAAGCTTCATATGGAGCCATACCGATACTGGATTGGTAGCTATTATTATATGCAAATTCTACTAGATGCAAATGGTCATCCCATGATCCACCAAAATCCAATATACACGCTCTCAAGAGATCTTCCAATATACGATTCACTCTTTCCGTCTGACCGTCGGTCTGAGGATGATATGCGGTACTGAGATGTAATCCTGACCCTAGAGCCTCTTGTAAGCTCTTCCAAAACCCACTAGTGAACAATGGGTCTCGGTCACTCACAATGCTTTTGGGTACTCCATGAAATCTCACTACCCATTTCATATACAATTCTGCCAACTTGGCTGCCGTTCTGGTCGATTTGACGGGTATAAATCTTGCGCTCTTAGTCAATCGATCCACAATTACCCAAATGCTATCATATCCCGATCTAGTCCTTGGTAAACCATCGATGAAATCCATCGAAACTTGCTCCCATTTCCATTCGGGAATTTCTAATGGTTGCAACAACCCATTAGGCTTCTTTTGCTCGGCTTTAACCAGCTGACAATTCATGCATTTGGATATAAAATTCCCAACGTCTCTTTTCATCCCTTCCCAGTAGTAAGTCTGTTTCATGTCTCGATACATCTTATTACCACCGGGATGTATAGTCAGTTTTGAGTGATGACATTCTCTAAGCACTTCATCTCTCAAACCATTCACGTTGGGCACAACTAGTCTTCCATTCTTCCGAAGCCATCCATCTCGATCAAGCCCATACACATTCATCTCCTCATCGATACCCATCTCTAACTTGGAGATGATTTCTAATAAATTAGGATCGTCCCTCTGGCTAGAACCAATCCGCTCTATCAAAGTGGGTCTGGTCGCCAAACTAGTTAGCATAACTGGATCCAATTCGCACCTTGGTCTGAAATCAAACCCCGCGATAAACTCCAGTTGCTTCCATTCAAGAAACATTGCCCCTAAGCTGGCATGTCTCCTACTCAAGCCATCGGCTACCGCATTACCCTTCCCAGGTGTATACGCGATATCAAAATCATACGAAGCCAAGAACTCTAACCATCTCTGCTGACGGAGATTCAGATCTTTCTGAGAGAAGAGATACTTTAACGATTTATGATCGGTAAACAACTCAAATCTTTCTCCCAAGAGATAGTGTCTCCACATCTTCAGCGCAAATACAATCGCTGCCAATTCCAAATCATGGGTAGGATACTTCTTCTCATGCGGCTTTAGCTGACGACTAGCATAAGCTACAACCCTACCTCCTTGCATCAATACTGCACCCAATCCGGTACCACAAGCATCCGTGTATACCGTCATCTCTTCATTCCCTTTAGGAATGACTAACACTGGCGCACGCGTCAACCTCTCCTTTAGACTTTTGAAGGCATCCTCACACACTCCGTCCCAGACGAAGGACTGATTCTTCTTAGTCAACTGAGTCAACGGTGCTGCAATCTTGGAGAAGTCCTGGATAAACTTACGATAATATCCGGTTAATCCCAAGAAACTTCTTACATCTGTAGCATTCTTGGGCGTAGGCCAATCTTGTACCGTAGCCACCTTCGCAGGGTCCACGGCAATACCACACTCTGAAACAACATGACCCAAGAATCTTACTTCCCTTCTCCAAAAATGACACTTAGAGAATTTCGCTTTCAATTGGTGTTTCCTCAACACCTCCATCACTATCCTCAAGTGCCCCTTGTGTTCCTCCTCTGTCCTTGAATAAACAAGGATATCATCCACGAACACAAGAACAAACTTATTCAACTGATCTCTGAATACTCGATTCATAAGATCCACAAAATAGGCTGGTGCATTGGTCAACCCAAACGGCATGACCAACCACTCATAAAATCCAGACGGCGTCCTAAATCCCGTTTTCGGAACACTCTCATCCGCTACTCGAAGCTGATGAAATCCTGTCGCGAGGTCCAACTGGGAGAACACTCTTGCTCCTTCCAGCTGATCAAACAAATCATCTATCCGCGGTAGAGGATACTTATTCTTCCTCGTCACCTTATTCAACTCGCGATAGTCCACACACAAACGAAGGGAACCATCTACCTTAGTGGCAAACACAACTGGTGCTCCCCACTCGGAGACACTCCTTCTAATCAATCCCTTCTTCAAAAGATTGCTGACTTGCACCCCGAGCTCTCGCTGCTCCTTTGGTGCCATACGACGAAGTGGCATCACTATAGGTCTGGCATCTTTCACTAAATCAATACGGAACTCAATCTCTCGGTGTGGTGGAAGCCCGGTCACCTCCTCGAAGACATCCGGATACTGGCCAACCACGGGCACATCTGACAACTCATCCTGCGGGATATCGAGGGAATTTACAAAACTAGCCATAACCCCATCACTAGGTAGACTACCAAACACTACCCTCCGCCCATCATCCGCCCTCACTGTCACCAAAAAGCCCTCACAGTCTACCACCACCCCGTATCTTTGGAGCCAATCGACTCCCAATATAATGCCATACCTAGTAAAGCCCAAAACAAAGCAATCACATACAAACATACATCCATGACTCGATAAGACCAAATTCCTGCAAATCATACTAAGGCTAGTCGAACCACCAATCGGGTTCGTCACAACCAATGGTCTATCGACTATCTCGGGTTCCAGTCCCAACCTATCTACCAGGTCACTAGATATGAAGGAACGGGAAGCCCCAGTATCAAACAAAACTCGAATTGGTACATCATAAATAGAAAGCATACCTTGAATAACAACATTCTTCCCTTTCTCCGCCGCAGTTGGGGCATTCGACGAAGAAGGAATAGCATCAAGAGCATATGCTTTCACAATCTGCTTCTCCTTAAGAGGTTGCGGACACTTGTCCTTCTGATGTCCCACTTGACCACAGTTGTAGCACTTCCTTTCCGCTGGCTTGGCCCGACATTCTTTAGCATAATGGCCCTTCTTTCCACAGCTGAAGCACTCAACATCCTTCTTGCTCTTTTTCTGGCCACCTTTTGATTGGTCCTGCTTCCTCTTATTCTGAGAGTTATTCTTGCCTCCACCGCCTGCTTGCGACTTTGGCCCTTCTGCAGATGCAGCCTCAGTCCTTGACTTAGGGTAAAGGCTCTCTGATCTCAAAGCCTTCCCCACGATCGATTCAAAAGTCTCATCGATATGGTTGATAAGCCTTTCCCCCAAGTACCCATCCAAACCAGTAATGAACTTCTCATTCTTCTTCTCAGGAGTATCGATAAGAGACAGTCCATACTTCGACAAAGTGTCGAACTCAGCAATATAATCAGAAACTGCCCTCCCATTCTGCTTGAGTTCTAAGAACCTCTTGAACAACACTGACTTCTGGGCAGCTGGAATGAACTTCTCGCTAAAGCGAGCCTTGAACTGAACCCAAGTAACCTGGTCCTCTGGAGTAGCTGTTCTAATAGCATTCCACCAATTCATCGCTCGCCCTTGCAGCTGGCGAGACGCTAGCCTTCTCTTCATCGCATCCTCAAGACCCAAGTCATCAAAGATACGATCACAGCTATCCATCCAATCTTGAACATCTGTGGCCGACTCCGTTCCATGGAACGGCTTCCCACCAAGATTAGTGTAATCTTTGCACAACTTGGCGAAATCGATCCTAGGCGCCTGCACTACTGGGCCAACACCAACTCCGGGATTGGGAACTGCCCCTTGCACTTCTCTAAGCATGTCTCTCATGAGGTTGGTAAACATCGCCCTCATGTCAGCGGTATTCCCATTATTGGCCCCTCTACCGGTACCTCTAACATGTCGGCTCATCGTCAATCTGTAAAAGGGAAACGATTAACGACCCCATAGTGGTACTAGTGCAGTGCAACTTCATTCTTATACCACTAATAGTATATATATACATAGCTTTTGAAAACCAAAGTAATCACAAATACGCGCTCTCATATACGTACTAACTCTCCCTAGTGTCTTTCCCTAGGTTAACTACGCAACCTAGAGCTCTGATACCAAGTGTGACGGCCCGCCCCGCACCAACCGACATTTACTCCAAGGTGCGCTGTACACATGTCCAGTTAGCACGGAACGGGTCGCCAGAAGGAAAAGGAAGAAGGAAATGAACACACGAAGAACCTGTAGAATGTCTCACAGCGCATAGAACAAAATATAATAATAACATACTTGACATAAAACAGGAGAGACAGTGCATAAGCTGAAAATCAGAACTAAACATCATAGCAGCGGAAATCCAAAATACAGCTTATTACAACTTTCAAACTGTCTCAAAGCAAAAGTAAGGTAAATGAGGTACACTACTAATGCCCAAGTAGTGACCACCAACGACACAGGGAGAATGTGTATATATATATATATATCATACGTGGAAGCCTCCTGCCCGCTTCCGAATCAGCTACTCGCGCATCACCAGCTAACCTGTCTCTAGTCTGCTCGTGTGAGCACCCAGAGTAATAAGAGGAGACATAAAACTCTGGGTCAGACATAAAGCCTGGTATGAGCGATAAGCATCTAAAGTGAACATTAACAGGTAGACTAAAACATACCTGAACCTGGACCTGCAACCAAAGAGTTAGCACTACATACTGTACAACACTCTAAGGTATCATATCAATCAATATAAAGATACGGAGGTGGGGGAGGTGTGCATGCCATAATGATGGCAAACAATCAAACATAGCATTCATCCTCACATCTCTCACTCAGTGCATAAAGCATACGATATTCACCACTTCGATCACCCAACATACCTTGCTACGATCACTTTGCCCCATGAAGTCATAAATGGCCTCATTGCACTGATAACGTAGCCACTAATCATTTGCTATGTCCACTTTGCCCCATGGAGTCACAAGAACCCCACTGCACTGGCTCATAGCCTTACTAATCCTTACTATGTCCACTTGCCCCATGGAGTTATTCACCCCATCTGCGCTGGCTCATAGTCTTACTAATCCTTACTATGCCCACTTGCCCCATGGAGTTATTCACCCCATCTGCGCTGGCTCATAGTCTTACTAATCCTTACTATGTCCACTTGCCCCATGGAGTTATTCACCCCATCTGCGCTGGCTCATAGTCTTACTACGCATCACCTTGCCCCTCAGGTCATAATGACCCTACTGCACTGATAACGTAGTCTTGCTACCATCACTTTGCCCCTCAGGTCATAATGACCCTATTGCACTGATAAGTAGCCCATCATTCTTAGTGGTGAATCGAAGTTATGAACGTCGACAACTCCTTAGCACATGTCCCGCAGCAAAGTCCAATCATGAAGTGAACTCATTGGTTCCCAACTGGTTCCGGGATCCTGAGCTCTAACTCCCATATGGACTACCTTTGCATCTCGGGTTATTGGTCATCACCATCGAATCGGATTGGATCAGCCTTCACATTCTTCATCGGATCGGATCGGGTCGCGCCTCCTGCATCGGATCGGTCGTGGTCCTCCAGGTGATCGGATCGCCCTCCTCCATGGTCTCGTGAATCCAGTCTCCATCGGATCGGGTCTCCCCCTTCTGGTCGGATCGTGAACTCCCTGCGGATCGCGTTCCAACAGGTCGGATCGTGCTACATGGATCGGGTCGTGACTTCCCATCAGTTCGTGAGGCTGGTCGATTCGTGGAAGGACGGGGCGGATCGCATAACAACTCCTCATATTGGATCGTGATCATCTGATACGGATCGGGGTGCGAAGCGCGAGTGCGGATCGTGGACATGACATGCGATCCGATCCGATCCCTGCATACTTCCTACAGCTGTTCCAGCGAGTTGTTT
>JASFAX010002185.1:0-47065 GCA_030737875.1 Allium sativum
TAGGTTGGTGTAACTGTTGGTATATGTAGAATGGGGTTGCGGATGTGGTACAGGGAAAGAAGTAGTTCTAATTTTATTTAATCACATTAAAATGAAGCCGAGTGAAATTTTAATTACAACTATAACTAAACTAAATTAAAAACTAAGATGGATAAGAATATGAGAATTAAATGACAACTTAGGAATAACTCCACTTTCTAGATCATTTGTGAACTTAGTTGATATGGTTATTATAATTATAGCTTATTCATGTTATTAATTAGCACAAAATAAATTATCAAACTATAACATACCCACTAAATTAGCTTATTAGTTCTAACGAAAAATGACAACAAGATGTAAGTGAAATATACTTTAAGCATGTCCTATGAACTATTAATTAGAACTATAGACCATCAAATTTTTATTTCAACCTCCACTTAATTACCATCATCATATGTAGATGAAGAGGTAATTAGTGAACATATGACTAAGCATAGCCTATTTAGTGTCAACAATATAGCCTATCAAACTCAATAATGAACACAAAACCAATAACATCAACATGACACGAAGCACAAAAAGAGAGCATGAATAAACAAATTATGTTGCATCTACTTAATCAAGAGAGCTTCATTACCCCTAAGTTGAAAGGGATTAGCCTATAAAAATATGTAATCATGACAACAAAGATAGATTGGAACACTAAAAATAAAGGAAAAAGAGAGAACTAATTAAGAAAAATAAACTAAACTACTTGCATTAAATAAAACTACACTAACAAATAAAGTAAATAAAAAGAATTAAATGAACAAGAAATTAAATTGCATTAACGTGAAAATTATATAAGAGGGAAAGGGAAATGGCTGAGAAGCCATGAAAGAAAGAAAGAGCTTTTGTTTTAGATCCTACAAACTAACTAACTAAAAAAGCGGATATTTACATCGACGTAAAGAGGATATTTATACATGCTCTAAACCCTAAAACCCTAATCACTTTTATTGGGGACTACCAAAAATACCCCTTCATGAAGCTTCCATTTGTCTTTAACTTCTAATGGTTCATTAAAATTGTATGAAGCCTTTTTTGTCTCCACTTGCTAATATGTTAGCCTCTAATCGTACCATTAAGGAGAGATAATGAGTAGGTGGGGTCCTCCACTAAGTAGTGCGTGAATTAATTCCATCTCTAATTATTCATCTCCACTTTGTGCATGTATGTCTCCATGTAATCTTAATGTGCATTCTTCATTTTTGCTCCTAAATTCCTACAAGATACATGAAAATAAACAATCAAAATTTATCAAAAATATATACATGCACAAATGGTTTTGCCCAAATATGAAGATAAATGCATGATAATTTGAGAATTTCGGGTTTTTGGTTAAAACATGTAAAAATAGCCCAATATGTTATTTATTTAATTAAAATAAGAATAAATGTGTGAATATAAATGTGCATATTTACATGCACATCAAATACCCACACACTTAACTTTTTATTCATGCTCGAATAAACTGAAAAACTAAGAGAAAAAATCATTTTCGTAGGGAGCACGATTGCATTGAGCGTATGCAACAAGCTGTTAAACCTCTGGGTGTACCCTGTAGGACGAGTATTGTCTCGCGAGGGTTTTCAGTGGATACTACCCACAAAATCCAAATTTTAAAAGCAAAAAATATTTACAAAATGCAAGATTTGAAAACATTTACAAGATGAATGCAAGTTTTCAGAAGAATATTCACAAATGGATAATTTGCTTATAAATTTGACACGAATGAGTTAACACTAGTTTGAGTCGTCACAATGAAATTTAAGTCTGTTACCAATCAAAACTTCAAACAAAAGTCATGTTATCGTTACAAACTCCTCTAGCTTGGCCAGTTGTTTTGGTAGAAACATAGTGCAAATATGAAATAAATTTTATAATCGATATCAAGAATCGTAAAATGGCATCTTTATTTCCATTTGGTTAACAAGTTAGGTCAAATAAGTGAAGATACTGCTTGGATTTCAAGTGCTTACTCTCTCTTTGCTTTGAAAAATATTTACATTATTATTATTTACGAACAACTAACTCAAAAGACCAAGGTATACTACCCAACACTGCATTACGACTTACGTGAGGGTTGGGACAGAGCTTCACGGTTTGTGCAAACCGACGCTAACTTTGTTAACAACATGTCGGTAATCCTTAGGTGTCCGACTCATGAAATGAGACCAACGTATACAACCCCTACACTGCATTATGGCTTATGTGAGAGTTGGGACAGGGCTTGGCGGGTTTGCACACCAACACTATATTTACAAGCAATGTTGGACACCCTTGGATTGTTTATTGTTATTATATATTTTTTCTTCTTCTTTTTTCTCATTTTTTTTTGAACAAGAGAGAATTCTGTGAGAATATCTTAGCACAACTTCACTTAAAAGATCTAAAATGTCACCGCAAGTAGTCTAAATCAACCATTTTATTAATCGAATTACAAGTTAGAAAACATTCCATACTCATCACTCATGAATCTCCCTATATACTTGTTACACTATATTTGCTCATAATTCAAACTTTCCTTTCGTTATACATTAAGAAAAGTGATATTCCAGACATTTTAGTCACACGACCAAAACCGTATATTTACTTCATCGTGCCCATTTAAAAGTAAATTAAAATGCTTTTTTGATTTTTTATTGGAATGAAAAAAAAAGTCTATGCAAAACCAAAATATATATGAAACTCCCCCTATACTTGATTTTGACTGTGTCCCCTCAGGCAACCCAAGTAGAAGGAGAAAAGAAAAGAAAATTTTGAAAATAAGCCATATATTTACAAGATTTTTTTATAGTATATCAAAAAATATATTGACAAGAAATAATTGAACGGTCTTCTAAAGACCAATTCATTTGTCTCTTCAAGTATGAGAGACACAGCGTAAGCCTGAAAAACCAAATCGTAAAAGATTTCAAAGTTAAACGTTTGTTTCGAAAAACGAATGTCATTTTATTAAATATTGAATGGGTTTGTTTATTTTCGATGTCTTTTGGGGTAGGTTGAATAAATGGTTGAAATTCATGTCAAATTCACCAATTTGAATTTCAAATTTATCATTGAAAATTTCTTTTGAATTATTGATTTCAAATTCAAAATGGTGATTCAAATCTACACTTTCACAATTCGACAACTCTTCCTCAAAAAAGACCAAAAAATTTGTGCTTTTAATTCGTCTTCCATTGAATTATTCATAACTTCATTGATTATATCATTTTCAAAGTCCAAAGTCGTTGATTGAAATTTGTTATTTTCAGAAAAAGGAAGAACGAATTCTAAATTTTGTTCAACCCTCTAGAAAGAATAGAAATCGAACTCAATTTCCATGTTTTCAACAACTTCGTTAAGATTGTTATCAAAAGTTGTTATTTGAAAATCGTCGGTTTTGGGCAAAGGTGGATTATTATTCGAATCGTCACACATTCAGATTTGATATTGTTTCTCACGAAATTTCAAATAGGTTGCATACAACAAATCCGTGTAAGTTTTCTCATCAAAATCAGATTCATGATTATTTATTTGAGAATTTCCAATTTGAAATTGTTGAGAACAAATATTTTCAGTTGCACCACAATTTCTCATTGTCAAAACCAAATGAAAATTGATTCACATTTCCATTTTGAATTTGAAATTCATTTTGGAGTTCAAAATTGAATTGGCAAGGGTTATAATCAAAATTACTTGAACTTGAATTTGAATTTGGAATTGAATTTGAATTTTGATTATTTTGAAAACTTGACTTGAATTGTTGCACATGTATGAATTACACCATTCATTTATCCTTTGACTTGATTCAAATAAAGATTGAATACTTTTTTCTAGACTTGAGGGTTGATCGTCATTTTAAAAATTTGGTGGTGTAAAATCAGGATTAGTTTGAAAATTTTGAAAAGTTGGTGGTGTGAAATTCAAATTGTTTGTACAATAGTTGTTATTAAAATAACCATATGAATTTGGGGTAAAATTATAGGGATTATATTGATTTTCACAACTATCGTAAAATCCGTAGGAATAAGGAAATTGGGACATTTTCAAGAAAGCTTCCTTTTTTGAATTTTTTTAAGAGAAAAAGAAATATTCACAAAAGGAAATTATTATTATTAGATTTAAAGGAAATAAATATTCACAAAAGGGAAAGCTTTTTTTTCACTTTTTCCTCAGTTTTTTTAATATATGCATGAACCCGATGCAACTATATGAATGCAACTTACTTATTACAAGTTATATAATAACAATTAGATTAATTTCAACAAAAGATTTCTCGGCCATTTAACGGACATGAGTTATTGATGCACCAGGAATCACCCTTGCAATGCGGCCAAAGATTTAAGTACCTTAAGAGGAACAACCGCTATGATATTCATGAATCACCGTAGTATGTATAAACGGTTATTTCTCTGCCATATTCTAGACACCGAGAAATAATTTGTTAGAAGCAAACCAATTTGTCAAAATATAATGGTTTCCATAGAAAATAAAAATAAGATGAATTCAAAAAAGAAATTAAACATGAATTAACGATGCAACTACAAATGAATTTTTATTTTGTTTTTGAATTTTATGATGCAAATGCAAGCAAACAATAATGCAAAGAAATAAAAATAGAGTTAAGAATACGATACCAGAGCGTGTTGAAATTTATTAACAATTTTTTTAGCCAAAATTTTTTCAGCAAGCAAAGCAATTCGGTTTTTAGCAAAACTGAGCAAAGCAATTTTCCAATTTTTCCTGCAACCTGAAATAAGATTTGTACAAGGATAAAACAAAACTGAAAATGATTTTTTTAAAGAGAAAGCTTTCAAACAATAAATTCAACCAAAATTACCAAATCAAGCAAAATGCAATTGACCTTAACCAAAATCAATGTTGGACACAAAATTAATTCATACATCAAGCCTTAACTCACGTTATTCCCACAACCCCAAAATTAACCATGTTTTATTCTTTCTAAGACAAACCCACTTCTAAAAGAGTCCACTCGAGCCCAAAACACGAATACTAAAAAAACTCTTGAACCAAATCGAAAAATGCTAGAAACTATCATAACCATAGGAAAAAAGGGTCAATTCACGAAGTCAGTCTCGATAATTCACAAACAGAGTTCTCAGTATTTGCCAGAGTTTATCACGAAGTCAGTCTCCAATTGTTCGGATATCTTCGATTTGAAGATTGCAGTTTTGGGGATTTTCGGGGAGTGTGGTTGCGGTTTAGGTTTGAAGTCTGGAGTTTTAGGTTTTTGGATTATGGAAGACTGGAGCTGGAGGAGTTTGGCTTTGCTTAGGCTATTCGAAGAAGTTTGGGATTGTGGTCAATTTGAGTATTTGTGATGTGTTTACGGTGAAGTTTCAGAGGCAGAGCGGTTGGTGTAACTGTTGGTATATGTAGAATGAGGTTGCGGCTGTGGTACGGGGAAAGAAGTTGTTCTAATTTTATTCAATCACATTAAATTGAAGTCGAGTGAAATTTTAATTACAACTATAACTAAACTAAATTAACAAAACAAGATAGATAAGAATATGAGAGTTAAATGCCAACTTAGGAATAACTTCGCTTTCTAGATCATTTGGGAATTTAGTTGATATGATTATTATAATTATAGCTTATTCATGCTATTAATTAGCACAAAATAAACTATCAAACTATAACAAACCCACTAAATCACCTTACTAATTCTAATGAAAAATGACAACAAGATGAAAGTGAAATATACTTTAAGCATGACCTATGAACTAATAATTAGAACTATAGACCATCAAATTTTTATTTCAGCCTCCACTTAATCACCATCATCATATGTAGATGAAGAGGTAATTAGTGAACATATGACTAAGCATAGCCTATTTAGTGTCAACAATATAGGCTATCAAATTCAATAATGAACACAAAACCGATAACATCAATATGACATGAAGCACAAAAAAAGAGCATGAATAAACAAATTATGTTGCACCTACTTAATCAAGAGAGCTTCATTACCCCTAAGTTGAAAGGGATTAGCCTCTAAAATATGTAATCATGACAACAAAGACAGATTGGAACATTAGAAACAAAGGAAAAAGAGAGAATTAATTAAGAAAAATAAACTAAACAACTTGCATAAAATAAAATTATACTAATGCATAAAGTAAATAAAAAGAATTAAGTGAACATGAAATTAAATTGCATTAACATGAAAATCACATAAGAAGGAAATGGCTAAGAAGACATGAAAGAAAGAAAGAGCCTTTGTTTTATATCCTACAAACTAACTAACTAAAAAAGAGGATATTTACATCAACGTAAAAGGGGTATTTATAAATGCTCTAAACCCTAAAACCCTAATCACTTTTATTGGGAACTACCAAAAATACCCTTTCATGAAGCTTCCATTTGTCTTTAGCTACCAATGGTTCATTAAAACTGTATGAAGCTTTTTTGTCTCCACTTGCTAATATGTTAGCCTCTAATTGTACCATCAAGGAAGGAGAGATAATGGGTAGGTGGGGTCCTCCACTAAGTAGTGTGTGAATTAATTCCATCTCTAATTATTTGGCTCCACTTTGTGCATGTATATCTCCATATAAACTTAATGTGCGTACTTCATTTTTGCTCCAAAATTCCTACAAGACACATGAAAATAAACAAGTAAATTTTATCAGAAATAAATACATGCACAAATGATCGTTTTATCCCAATACGAAGATGAATGCATGATAATTTGATAATTTTGGATTTTTGGCTAAAACATGTAAACGTAGCCCAATATGTTATTTATTTAATTAAAACAATAATAAATTTGCATATTTATGTGCACATCAGAGGCCAAGCCCTGAAAATGGCTGAGCGAGACGTGCTGATCTCCAAAAAAAAAAGCGAGCACATGTTTTGAGAACCCCGATCCTAGGATCAGCTATGCCAGATACGATATTTCCCAATTGACCTGGAACTTCCCTGTTACATGCGGATAAAGGTAAAATACCTAATCAACAGGTGTCGCTTAACCTAAAAACCCTAGTTAAAACCTGGGCTTGAACTTTGTATCCCACCTGGGATACAAAATTCTATATCCCTCTCTGGGTTACGAAAATTTCATATCCCACCCAGATATGCGGAAATCCCAACTAAATCCCTACCACTACTAGGACTTTCCCATGTTGATCAACTATTTTGGCTTGCACACACCATGGTTTCTGTTGTGATCAACCAATTAATCTGGCAAGCGCCAGACACATGCCGATCACCCAAAAACAGCTGATCAACACGTGTTGATCACCTATTTTGGGTGAATTTTCGGGATAAGAAATCTACACCTCCGGAGTACTAAATTTCCCCTGTGGTCCCCTTTTCTCACTTACTCCGCTACCCGTAAATACCCTTCTACCTCAAACATGAAAGGAGTTGGCATTTGGCTTATTTCGCACCTTGAGAGGACCTTGGACACCATTAGAGCACCTTCAAGTCTTGGGGAAGAAAAAGCTCCTGGATAATTAAAACTCCTAACTTCCAGGATGCCTAAAAACTCCCAACCTATGGGATACCTAAAAAATCCCGACAACTCCCGGACAATCGAGAATCCTGACAACTCCTTAACAATCAAGAATCTTGGAAACCACCGGATAAACAGCAATCCTGACCTCGGAAAGCCGACAATCCCAATAAATCCTAGACAGGAGAGAATCCCGATACCTCCCGAATATCGGAAACTCCCAACAACTCCCGAACAGCCGAAATTCCCGGCAAATCCCAGACAATGATGAATCCCGAGAGTAAGGATTAGCTTAATTAATCATTGTAACACTTGTCATAATGATGTCCACCATTGAACTCTCTCAACAATGAATAAAATCAACAAAGCATTCAAAGTGGATGTAGATTCAATCCGGACCGAACCACTATAAAATATTGTGTACTTTACTTAGCGCACATTACTTTTCCATACTAAACAATTAGTTTCAAATTTCAGAACCATTGAGCGTTGGTGAGCACTTTCCATGTCAACACTTTGGCGCACCCGAAAGAGGGAGTAGAGCGCACCTTTTACCCGTTGTTCATCGACATCAAGTGTGTAATGCAACTCGGATTCCTTCTAGTCCACCTGGAGAACTTGTTAATAATGATGAAAAAAAGGAAAATCCAATGTTGGCGCACCATCTAACATTGACCAAGAAGCTCCGATCCATCAACAACCTCTTTCTGACATCTAGCCACGACAGAAGTGGCTCCACATCCTGCCCTTGAGGCTCCGGTTACTCAAGCTTAGTTTCTCGCACTTTGTGGGAGGTTGGAAAAACCGAGCGATAGCTCGATGCCCAATTCAGGAAGAATATGGAGTTAACCCAACGAATCCAACAGAATGTTCAATGAGAAGCCACTCACCTTCTGACAAACAGAAATCTCGAACTCCTCCAAGTTACGTCTCTTCGAGCTCCAGTTCCATTTCCCCCCAGCAATAACAGGAGCCCGCTTCATAGAATCAACCTCTGTGATGCTAGAATCATCATCATAGAGGGAACACTCCATCCCGACCATTCCTAGCTTGAACCTAATCTTGACTAAGTGACTAGTGCTCAAGCCCCCACTAGGCAGGCTCAAATTGCTGCAAATCTGAACTTAGAGCCTACGTTTCCAACAACAAACCAGGCCTGAGTTCACCTTGACCCACCTCCACAGAATCATAGAATTGAGGTTGGAGACAATGATGATACTCCACCAAGAAATCACCTTAGGCTCCACATACCTTAATTGGATCATGACTGCTAGAACCCCGTGGAGATCCATGCTCCAGTTTTTTTCAACATGGTCTGTAGGATTGTAAGGGAATCAAGGGGTACGTCCCCGATGTTTGGGAAACCAATACGAGACATAAAACCTTTACCCCAGTTGTCCTTAATGTTGAGTGGCCTAGACGCTTCGACATGCCACGACGCATGGTTTACTCGAGGAGTTCTAGTCCTCAAAACTTTATAAACCACTACGAATGGCATATGGATTCATACCGTACCACCTATGGCACGAAGGGTAAGTGCTTCCCCGTCTTTTTGTTAGGCGTGGCCTTATCATGGTTCTCTCGACTCTTGTCGGGAACCATCTTGACTTTTGATCAACTTGCAAGGGTTTGGTCATAAAATTTCGGATGCATATTGCAAGACCTAAAGGCATCCTCTTAGTCTCAAACATCTTCCAAGGCATCAATGAGACTCTAAAAAGCTACCTTGAGAGGTTCAACACCACCTTGGCAGAAGTCGAGGACCTAGCCCTTCGAACCGTGCTCGTCTAGATTACTAAGGGCGTACTTCCCAGTATAGAGCACGGATCGACCGAAGGCAACTAGAGATCTAGAAGCGTTCTACGAGAAAGCTAGCCAGTACTTAAACGTGTAGGAATCGAGCAACTCGACCAGGTTAGCTCCACAATCCACGTCAAGACATAACCCAAAACTCTGATGACTCTGATTCCGATCCTCTCGATGAACCTGTTCAAGACATCAATGGAGGAGATAGCTCTGAAAATCCTCTGCTTGGCAGCTACTCTCTGCTTGAATTGTCTTGTAACTAATTTTGTTGTAATCCTTGTACGAAATATGAAAACATTAGCCTCCTTCTTTGATATTCATCCGCGAACCGCCGAAGCATCGGTACATACGCTTCGGCGTTTTCTGGAGGTAGTCCACTAGCGCTACCACCTTAAACCCAAAAGGCTTAGAGGACCTACCTACGCTCAGACGTACTATGGAGTCGATCTGTTGGTACCATTTCACAAGAACATCATATACCTCGAGCTAATCGAGAGCGGAGTTTAACCATCTAAGATTCACACGCCTCAAGACAAACGAGAGTGAAGCGTCGAAGAACTTTGCATGCCTCGAGCCAATTGAGAGCAGAATATCCCTATCCAATCCTCACACGTCTCGAGTCAATCGAGAGTGAAGCGTCCAAGAGCTTTGCACGCCTCGTGGCAACCGAGAGTGGAGCTCACTCATTTAAGCTTCACACACCTAGAGCCAATCGAGAGAGAAGCGTCGAAGAACTTTGCATGCCTCGATCGAATCGAGAATGGAGTTTTCCTATCCAAGCTTCACATGCCTCGAGTAAATCGAGAGTGAAGCATCCAAGAGATTCACACGCGTCAAACCAATCGAGAGCAAAGTTCAACCATCTAAGCTTCACACGCGTCAAGCTAATCAAGAATGAAACATAAAAAAAACTCTGCATGTCTCGAGCCAATCGAGAGTGAAGTTTGTCGATCTGACTTCGCATGCCTCAAGCTAATCGAGAGCGGAGTTCACCCATCTAAGCTTCACACGCCTCGAGTCAATCGAGAGTGAAGCTTTAAAGAACTTCGCACTCCTCGAGCCAATTAAGAGCAAAGTTCACCCGTTCGAGATTCACACGATCTGAGTATCTCAAGAGGGAGTTTTGATCAACTCAAATCTAAAGCGCAACGCCGAGTCACATTGCACAAGTTTGATTCCTAGAAAGTGTAAAGAGTAATCGAGCGCTTAGAACCAACATGTAATAACCCACCCAAAATGGGTGTAAATTTTGACCTAGAAAAGCTCGGTTGAAACTTAGAGCCATTCTAAATGGGTCGTTGGTTCCTATAAGGACTACATTTGCACAGATAACAATAACAAACACTTCGAATGGAAATCTCACATGACGGAAAGAGAAAATATAATATTCAAATAAGATGTACCATTATTTCAAAAATCTTAGAAATACATAGTTGCAGTTACATTTATTCAAGAGGTACATTAAATAGTTCAGTTTCATAAGATTCCAAAAGAATCAAAGCAATAACTGCTATTAATATCATAATAACTTCGTCTTCTCCATCGTCTTCAAACATGACTTCATCCATGGATTTATCCCATCTACTGACCTGTTGGATGATAAGGAGAGGGGGTCAGAATATAATTTTTTGTGTGATTGGAATGCAGTGTTACTTAATTTTTCATACCCTATATTTTTAGTAGGTTACACATGTCAAGGTATGTTTACGCAGCACACAATATTTCACACAAACCTAAATATCTAAACAATGGGGTGGGTATTCAAGTCAATCGCCCATTAGTGTTTTTAGGGTAAAAGACCCAACGAGGTGGCATTCTCGGTCACTTATGCCCCTATTAAAGGTGGATTCTTATAATCCCTTATAACCTTGAGGCGGACCTATATCCCTTTTAGAACCCTGTCCTAGTACGTTAACGTTCTTATGTCTAATCTCTCATTTGTAACATGAGAAGTAGTATTGCGAACATTACTACTTAACTGATATTACCCGGTAAGGCAACTATGTCACTTACGACTTCCCTTAGACAGTTGGCGAGCATGCAATGACCACATATCTTTCAATTACCAACCTGTCCCGAGTTGAGCCCTTACAAGCTTCTAGAGGAAGTGGACATCCCCGTGAACTACCCAACTCCGTTAGTCGCTTTATACCTAACCACTTGTAAAGAAGGAAGACCAAAAGATTTACCTTAATACCAATAAGGGTGGGTCCCATGACTTGGGTTCCTCTCCAAGGAATAAACCTTCAGAGGCATCCTAGACCAAGCCACTTAAGACCCAAATTAGATAAAAAAAGTTGAGTCAGCCACTTAAGACATTCTTAAGGCGTAGTAGGCCTATTTGTTTTCACACATCAACTTATATATATATACATATATATATAGTTAAATATATATAATTATATATATACACACTAGACCTCTCACATCAAATCATATACTTGTAGATGCTAGATGTGCCGGTTGGTTCTGGGCAGACTTCTATTACAAATCGGTTTAACCTCATGTTTGGTGTACTAAGTTTATGAATGGCCCATAGCACCTAGACATCTCACATTAGTTGGGCCCACTTGTGGTTGATGGATATTCGACCGGTTCCGGGCATGTTTCTACCACAAATGGCAACTAACCTCGTGTCTTTGTGTCATTTATATATATATATATATATATATATATATATATATATATAAGCCATTCTATATATACACACACACAAGCAAACAAATATATATGTATATTTGTTAAGGGGACATTTGAAATTCAAACTCTAAACTAATCGTATTTATTACGCTAATATAATGTTAATTACATTTAAATAATTAGTATAATAATAGCACCTAATTAACGTAACATTCGTATAATGGGGGTAACGTTCTAACCAGAATGGAAATTGTCATTTATCAAAATTAAGGCATACAAGTTTAGGTCTTTCCATATTTTACCGCTACAACATAACATGATGGCATAATGAACATATAACAAATAGTAGTAATGGAAAACATACGCATACATAACAACTACAACTTGTATCCTAGGCATGTAGAAAAAGGTTTCGATATTAAATTAAAAGTAGAGTATTTCATACATTACATCTATATTTCACCTAATCCACCCTTTTTGTGGTGTTATACACCCAAAAATGTATGCATTTGAGATATTCCAATTTATTATTGCATTTACACCCAAATTAGGATCCAAACCCAATTCAATTATGAAACAATTCAAATCCCAACCTTTTTAGGCCAAATCAAATGATAATAGCAGTGAATTGCATAAAATATAGATAAAAATACAATAATCACGTTTACCTTTAATTCAATACAAAAACCACAATTCTACAAAACCAATGACAATTCCTACGTGATTACAAAGTAGAAGAGTTGGGGATTTTTCATGTTTTATTATCGCATAACCAAATCCTAATAGACATAACAATTCATATAGCAAACTGATAATAATATGAATATACCTTTAAGCGAAACTAGATTCCACTCACAAATCAAGTGGATATGTGTGAGAAATCTCAAGATCTGCGTATGTTCTCAACGTTCAAGCGAGCTCTGATTGATCTCCTAACAATACAAATATAAGAAACATATAACTAAATTCTTATATAAATTGTTTGTGCTAAATTCCATCTTCCCAAACTTAAATAAATTGAAATAGAAACATATAGAATGGAGGTAGAGAGGTAGAAGAAACCATCACTCTAACCTTCTTTATTTTTCTATGGAATTCAGCAGCATGGAGGCAGAGGTTTAGAAGATTATGTTTTCTAGTGTGGAGTTTGAGGGGTTATTTATACTTTCTCGTGCGAGCGAGAGCCATCGATTAATAAGATTTAATCAGGGCCTTTAATATAAATACAACCTCGTAGAAAACCCTAATTACAATAGGTAGAATTGGGCCTGCCGACCCCCCTTAAGGGGGAGCGGTCGATCCCACTTCGGTTGTAACGCCCAATTTTGCTCGGTTGATGAGCTGTTAATTTTATTTATTACATTCTTTATTTATTTTATTGCTTTCCGTATATCCAATATTCTCTGTCCCCTTGATATTATCTTATCCCTATTTCAAAATTTGAATTTCCTTCATTGTATTTCAAATTATTATTTAGACAATATATATAACATTCACATAATTATATATATATATACGTATATATATATATATATATATATATATATATATATATATATTTTGTGTACACTGTCCAAATTCAACTGTTCATAACTTCTTCATACATTAACCATTTTTAGCATATTATATATGAAAACGATGTAGAATTTCGCCATGAATCCAAATAAAAGATTTCTTTAGCCAAATTCCTAAAGCTGCAAAATCTCATTTTCTAGCCATATCATTTAATTGCTTGTTTTTAATTATTAAATTTTATATTAATACTTTTGAATTTTACGGGGTGTTACATTCTCCCGTCCACCCCCTAAAATAGATTTTGTCCCAAAATCTATTAAAGGGGCGAAAAATATAACTCGCTCAAAACAACCATGTTGTTTATAGTTCATCCATAAGCATCCATGACTCGTAGTGATTATGAACTGCAGAACCACTAAACTGAGCTCTATCCTAGAATGTCGGTGTAATAAGTGATACAGCATGTATGCAAACAACCTAAATATGCATATATGCATCCGTAAATGGAAATTTGAGGAAAAATTACCCGTGATAAGCTCTGGGTGGGTCTTGCTTATCTTATCCTCGGTTTCCCATGTGTTTTCCTCAGGCTCATTGCACCATTGTACTCAAACGAGACAAACGATTTTGCTGCGGAGCCTCTTGATTTCGTACTCTATAATCTTTGTAGTGGCACGGGGCACCCTGGACTCCAACTCGAGTTTCTATATGTCCCCAATTTCATCAAGCTTGAGTCTGATAGCAGAATCATGAAGGCATTTCCTTAGATGAGATACATGAAAAACATTATGGATTCCCGATAGATGCTCTGGGAGATCCACTTGATAAGTCAAAGATCCTATCTTCTCGATGATACTAAAAGGCGCAATAAACCTAGGAGCCAACTTCCCAGTCCTTCCAAAACCGAACAGTCTTCTTAAAAGGGGATACCTTCACGAACACCAAGTCTCCAACATTAAATTCTAGTTCCCTCCTACGCTTAACGGCATACGATTTCTGATGGTCTGGGCTGCCTTTATTCTCTGTCTAATCAAAGATATCTTATCGTTGGATTCATGGACTTAGTCTGGTCGGAGTGTAACCTTGTCAGTAGTTTCCTACCAACAAGTTGGTGATTTGCATGGCCTCATGTATAGCGCTTCGTAAGGGGCCATACCAATTGTCGCTTGAAAACTATTATTGTACGTGAACTCCACAAGCGATAGATGCTTCTCCCAAACTCCACTAAGGTCGATGATGCAAGCTCTGAGCAAGTCTTCTAAGATTCTTTTTAGTCTCTTTGTCTGTCAGTCGGTCTGCGGATGATAAGTTGTGCTTAAGTTAATGGTCGTCCCTAATGCTACTTGTAGGCTTCTGCAAAATTCGCTTGTTTTAAGGGGTCTCTATCGCTCACGATACTTGATGGAATACCATGGATTCTGACTATCTCTTTGATATATAATTGGGCTAACGAGGCTGCAGTCCTTGTCCTTGACTGGTATAAAATGGTCATTTTTGGTTAAATGATCTACCACAACCTAAATGGCCTCATTCCCTTTTTGGCTTCTAGGAAGTCCATCGATGAAGTCCATGGAAATATGCACCCACTTCCACGTGGGAATCTCGAAAGGCAACAACAATCCTTTGGGATTCCCTCGCTCTGCCTTGACTTTTTGGCATGTTTAACATTTGTTTACGAACTCGTCTACGTCTCTCTTTATTCCTTCCAAATGGAGATTCCTCTTCATATACTTGTACATATTATCACCACCGGGTTGTATGGTCAATCTAGCTCTATGGCACTCTTCTAGAATTTCTTTCCTCAACCCTTCATCCTTTGGGACGCAAAGTTGACCATCCCAAAGTAAACTCCCATCATCGCTAATCATATACCTAACCAAATGAGGAAAGGTCTCTCTCTCTTTACCACTTTCTCCTTTAATATTCTTAACTCTTCGTCAATGTCTTGTGCATTTGAATTCTTTCCCTTAGGGTAGGTCTAATTGTCATAGCCCCAAGAAAACCATTAGAAGTGGTCGGTGAAGGTTGCAAATTAAAATTTGTGAGGAACTCTAATTGTTTCCATTCTATTATCGCATTCAATGTCGCATGTTTCCTACTTAAAGCATCCGCCACAACATTCCCCTTGCCTGGGGTATACTAAATCATAAAGACAAGTGAGGCAATATATTCCATCCATCTTTGTTGTCTCAATTCTAGGTCATGTTGAGAAAATAAATACTTAAGGGATTTATGGTCAGTAAACAATTCAAACTTCTCCTCTAGGAGATAATGCCTCCACATCTTAAGGGCGAACACTACTGTGACTAACCCAAGGTCATGTACTGGATACATTTTCTCTGGATCCTTGAGTTTTGTACTAGCATAGGAAATTACTCTTCCTTCTTGCATAAGGATTGCTCCTAAACCGGTCCCATATGCGTCAGTGTAAATGGTAAATGATTTTGAACCATCGGGTATAATTAGGACTAGTGCGCTAGTCAATGCTTCCTTTAATTTATTAAAGGCTGTAGCACTTTTATTACTCCAAGTGAATACCAAATTCTTCCTTATCAATTGGATTAATGGAGTAGCAATCTTTGCGAAGTCTTTAATGAATTTCCAATAATATCCGGACAATCCAAGGAAACTTCTTACCTCTGTAGCATTTCCAGGTATCCTCCAATCCTTGATTGCCTCGATAATCGCGGGGTCCATGGCTAAGCCCTTACTTGACAGAATATGTCCTACAAATCTTACTTCTTCCCTCTAGAAATGGCACTTCGAGAATTTTGCTTTCAGTTGGTTCTTTCTTAATATCTCTAATACTTATCTCAAGTGTTTTTCATGCTCTTTACGGTCTTTCGAAAATATAAGGATATCATTTATGAAGACTACCACAATTTTATTTAAATGCCCCTAAATACTCTACTCATGAGGTCTACAAAGAAAGCGGGTGCATTCGTTAATCCGAAGGGTATAACTTCCCATTGGAACAATCCGTCTGGCGTCCTAAATGCGGTTTTGTCCTTGTCGTCCTCCGTAATTCTAAACGGGTGAAATCTAGTAGAAAGGTCTAGTTGGGAAAATATTTGGGCTCCTCCCAAATGGTCAAAAAGGTCATCGATTCTTGGTAAAGGGTACCTGTTCTTTTTGGTCAATCTATTAAGTTCGCTATAGTCCACACAAAGTCTCAAAGATCCATCTGCTTTGATGGAAAATACAATAGTTGCAACCCATTCTGAGGTACTTCGGCGAATAAAACCTTTTTGCAACAACTCTGAAATCTTCTTATCTAGTTCCCTTCTTTCCTTGGGCGCCATGTGCCTCAAGGGCAGTGCTACAGGTCTAGCGTCCTTCTCTAGGTCAATGCGAAAGGAGATTTCTCTATGGGGCGGAAGCCCCGTGACTTCTTCAAAAACGTCCAAGAACTCACAAACTATAGTAACCGAAGATGGTCCTTCAGAACAAACAGACGAGGAATATAAAAAGGCATTATCCTTGTTTCTAACATTATAAGGAATATTAAGGCTACGTCCTCCTCGACTCCTAAGACGAACGAGTCTCTTATCGCAATCTAAGACGACCCCATAAAATGATAGCAATTCCATACCTAAGATAAGGTCATACCCCATAATATCCAACGCATACGCTTTGCAATGGAACTCAACATTGTCGACCTCCAATACTAGGTCTTTACACAAGAGATCTGTAACACCCCACGTCTATTAATGTCACTCACAAAGGAAATGCATTAACTTCGGTGAAGAGTTATAAGTAAAAGATGCAGATAAATTACAAGACAGACAAATAAAGCAGCAGAAAAGAATAAAAACTTTACTTCATTGATAAAACAGCAGCTTGGTAAAACAACTTGTACAAAGATTGTTTTCTAACACCAAAACACCAATACCCAGTACAATAAAGTATCTGTCTTGTTTAATAGAATAAAGAAGCATAAAATGAGAATGATATTCCGCAATAAAGCGTGAGCCAGCCATAGCAGTGGAAAAGAGAGTCCAAAGCAATATGTCGACTATCTTCGAGCTTGGAAAGAGAAATGGTCCAAACTAAGTTGAGCTATTCCCTCCTTGACTACCTGGGAGGGTGGGGGGATGGAAGAAAAGAGGCGAAACAAAACTAGGTCAGACATAAGTATGGTAAGTCCAGTGATTTTCAGTATGTAAATAGGTAATAGTAACATGACATGAATAAACTGAATATAAGACAATACCATGATAATAGGGATAACAAGATAACCTAAGATTAGCATAAGATATGATAAGGCAAGATAAACTGAATGCGCTTCTACTCTTTCTCTGCTTCGCTACTACCCCGTTATTCTGATTTTTATATCTTTGATTTCCTATTTTCTCTACACCACCGAACTAGCATCCTAACTAGTGTCTTTTATAGAATGATTCGTATTCCTTACTAGTGTCCCAACTAGTACTCTGTGAAAAAGGATCTGTATCCCCTACTAGTGTCCCAACTAGTATTCTGTGTTATAAGGTGATCCCAACCCCGTAATTGTGGTAGCCTTCAGGTGTACATCTAGTATGAGGATCTCACCTCAATCAACCTAATTGCCATAAAGATGTTAGATGTACCCTTACTATTACCCTATCGACCGGTTCCCTACTTGTATTAATTTTCCTTGTGTCTGTGTCAATCGGTCTTCTCTTGTGTGTAGATACCCTGTGATAGCCCAACCATAAGGTGTATCACTCCCTATGATAGCGACCCGACACGATTCAAGTTGCACAGTGTATACTACTGATGCCCTGTGCCTGCTTTTCCACTCTGGAGCATGTGCACGCCTATACTCCGTCGGAACTACACTGTTGCACCCTCTACCGTTATTTTGACCGCTTGTAATTAGCCCAGTAATCGTGCCCCACCTGCCTAGTTCAGGGTACCATGATACATCTATGTGGGTTACTGCTGAAATGGGTCCCCGTTACTAGGGTTTCCTACTGGTTAAGTTTTTTGGGCATATATATATATACAAATATTACCCACCTACACGAGATGTACTTAACCCTCCCACTGATTTAAACATGTTTATTTAACGGTTAATTTTGTGGGCCTATTTATACTAATATTACCCACCTACACGAGATACTTAACCCTCTCACTGATTAAGTCAATATGTTTTATTGGTTAAGCTTGCCTTAACCCTACCACTTTGTTCATGTAATATTGGTTGAGTGTTGTCCATTCATGTTAACTTAACCCACCCACACATCATGTTGTATTGGTTAAGCGTTTCTTATTAACTCAAACATGTTCATTCATCGTGTTATATTGGTCAAGTGTTTCCCATTAACTTAACCCCACTCGTTCATCATGTTATATTGGTTAAGTGTTTCTTGTTAACTTAACCCCACTCGTTCATCATGTTACATTGGTTAAGTGTTTCTTATTAACTTAACCCCACTCGTTCATCATGCTATATTAGTTAAGTGTTTCTTATTAACTTAACCCTACTCATTCATCATGCCATATTGGTTAAGTGTTTCTAAATTTACTTAACCCCACTTTCTTGTCTAATTAACATGTTATAACGGTTAAGTGTTCTAAATTTACTTAACCCCACCTTCTTGTCTAATTAACATGTTGTATTGGTTAAGTGTTGCTTAATTAACTTAACCCTACCATTCATAGCCTGTCTGTTCTTAGCTTTAATTCATTCATTATAGCACCAACCTCTCACATTAGATATATATTGTTGCGGTCGCTGGATGTACCGGGCGGTTCCGGGCAGTCCTACACCGCAACTCAATCTAACCTCGGGTTTTTGGGCTTAATGTGCTAAGCTCTTACATTAGATCTATATTGTTACGGTTGCTGGATGTGCTGGGTGGTTCTGGGCAGTCTTACACCGTAACTCAATCTAACCTCGGGTTAGGCATATTTGTCTCTTAATTAATTTACATATTTACCATTCATGTTTATATGTAAATTTTCCACAATTCATGTCCCATTTACTCTCTAAATTATGTCCATAATTTTAGGTATACAAATTATGCCATTTCATACTACTAATCATTTACATGATTATGAGCCAATCTATGCCAATAACATGTAATTTAATATTTTTTCCCCCAACGTCTCCCCCGTTATTCGTTCGCATAATTCACATAAAACGTTAGGCTCGCAAATTAGCCTAACTTATAAACAAAAGGGAAAAGAAAAGTGAATGTAACTTTCCAACAGGCATAAAACAAAATAGATTAATATTTGTAATATAAATTCGGCATAGAATGACATAATCTTAATTAAGCATATAGGCGTGATCTTGCATTTAAAATAGATCCAATTAACATGCAAACTAGCATGATCTTAATTGTATAAGCACGAACTTATATAGATCTTAGACATGGGTATTAGCTTGGATCTAAACATGTTAGCATGTATGAACATAACTTAGCATGTAACTTGCATACATAAAAGAACCACAAATATAATACAACATGATAGGTTCATTGGTATCAGTCCCAATAGTCTCATAGGCAAAATAGGTTTTACTATGTCAGTCACAATAGTCCAATAGGCATGATAGGTTTTACTATGTCAGTCACAACAGTCCAATAGGCATGATAGGTTTTACTATGTCAGTCACAACAGTCCAATAGGCTTGATAGGCTTTACTATGTCAGTCACAACAATCCAATAGGCATAAGCAATTCAGAATTGACAAAAGGATAGGCACGAATAGAATTAGGCATAATTCTAGATCCAGTTATTAAGTCATGATTTTCCTGTTAGGTGTTCACATCTAAACAATAACTGTACTTACAGAAAAAGGACGGAACTTGATTTCTGGGATCTGATTTCTGAATTTGAAAAGCTATCCATTGATGTAGACGTTTGATTTTCTAGTTCTTCTAATTGATTCCTAGTTTGAATTTGATTCTCTAGTTTGGGGTAGATGAATGGAGGCTAGGCAAGTTTGTAGACGAACAACATGACGGCTTCATAGAATGAGTTCTAGGGTTGAGGGTTGGGGTGATTATATAGAAGTCTAGGTTTAATTCTAGCCTTTAGATTAGTCTAGAGAAATCAGAGCCATCAAACCAAAGAGACGTGTCATCCAGCCAATCGTAGCATGACACATATGCCCTAATACCTCAGAAATCAGTCATTAGCCTATCAGAGAAGGCCACATTAGCACAGGGTTGTAAAAATTCGTCACTGCCTAGATCTGGCTGATGGGGTCGACCCCTACAGGGGGTCGACACCTATGTCGACCCCGGTGTCGACCCCAAAGAGCCTAGAGGTGTCGACCCAGCAGGGCTCGAGTCGACACCCTAAACGTGGTCTGTTCCGCGTTTCCTCTTCCCATGTTCGTTGTTTTGAATATTTTATTTTAATTTTGGTTTAAACTGAAATCTTCTAACCTCCATAACTTCTTCATATTGTATCCGTTTTAGCAAACTCGGACTCTATCTCAAGTAGAATTCCGAGACGAACGCAATGACGCAACCTGTTTCCCTTAATTATTCTTTTAAAGATTAATTATTCTTTAATTATCTCTTATGTCCTGTTTTAAAATTACGGGGTGTTACATTCTCCCCTCCTTAATGGATTTCGTCCCCGAAATCTTCAAGTCAAGAAGAATGTTTATCCTACCATCCAACATCCATATACTCAACCATTCAATCACTGGCATCGATTGTCCTTAAAAGGTCTCTAATGCTTTTCATTTACATATGCATAGTATGTGTATATGTCCTTACCCAAATGCAAAATCATGCGGTCTATTGATTCAGTTGACCTCCTTAATGCTAATTATGTCAGTGCCGTGAGTCCATAATGTATGCAATTATTCCTAATCGTACTTTATAACTTCTACATGAGTGCACAATCATTCATACAAATGCAACATCCATATGGTAACACATCAAGTTTCAATCCATATATATAAAAATTCACTCATGCATATGCAATATGGAAGTGACGGGACCGATCTGGTGCCTAATGTGTGTATATGCGTCCACTAGCAAACACTTACATCCACTTGCATCCACCAAACATAACATGTCTCAAAAACATGTTTACATCCATTGGTTTCTACCTAAGGATCGAGAGAATATACTTAAAAGATAAAGACTAGCATGCAAATAAACTTTACAGAAAAAGAGAAATCAAGGATATACCCTTAAAAAGGTATGATGCGCGTATCTAGTCTTCAGTCTTCTAAGTCGCATTTTCTTGAGCTTCACTCTATAGCGCTCTGACTTTCTTAACTTCACGACTGCGTAGTTTCTTAATTTCTGTTCCAGAATATGAGTCGGAACTCATTTCAGTGTCGCCTCTCATTCTACCTCTTCTTCTTTTAGTATACTCGGCACTACAACTCCTGCCGTGTTATGCTAACATTTCATCAAAAGGTCTTCCAAAATCCTATTCACCCTTTCTTTCAGAGGATGATAAGCAGTGCTCAAACATAACTGTGTACTCATGACTTCTTCCAAAATTCACTAGAGGAACTATCTCTTGAAAATAAACAGATGCTAACCATGTTACCAAGTGTATTTATTAAGGTGATTAGAGGTCTTTTCTCTACTTAACTTGTCCATTGCGTTAGCTTACTGAGAGTCTTTTCTTTGTGAAGTCCCTAATTAATTCAAAAGCGAAGGTCTTACTCCTAGGGATGCCAACTACTAACTTAACTGAAGGTTTTAAAATCAAATTCTGATATGTATTCTGAACTTTTCTTTTTTATATCAAAATGGCGCCTAGCCCTGTGCTGCATGCATCCGTGTATACCGTAAACCTTTTACTATCGTAAGGTAAAAGTTAAAACTGGGGTCGTTGTAAGAGCCCTCTTCGATTGTTGGAAAGCGACATCACAACCAATATCCCGAGCAAAGGTTAGATTCTTCTTCGTCAATCTTGTAAGTGGGGCTAATACCTTCGCCAAGTCCTTAATGAACTTCCTATATTAGCCCGCTAGTCTTAGAAAACCTCTTACTTCCGTTGCATTCTTAGGAATCTTCCAATCTTGGATTGCCACCACCTTTTCAGGATCCACTGCTATCTCTTCCTTAGAGACCACGTGTCTTACAAACCTTACCTCTTTCCTCCAAAAATGACATTTGGTGAACTTAGCTTTGAGTTGATGTGCTCGGAGGGTATCCGAGACTTCCCTTAGATGCAAAACATGTTCTTCCTCACTCTTAGAGAAAACCAAAATATCACTTATGCACAAGCGAAGTGAACCATCCGCCTTTGTAGCGAAAACAACTGGAACATCCCTATTCAGAAATACTTCGCCTTATGAACCCTTTCCCAAGTAACTCTTTTACTTGTTTACTAAGCCCTTCCTTTCCCTTGGAGCCATGTGTCGTACAGGTAATGCAACTGGCTTTGCATTGTCAACTAGATATATGCGGAAGTCTATCTCACATTTTAGGGGACAAACCCCTAACTTGATTAAAAACATCTGTGTACTCATGGACTATTCTAACGGATCGCAAATCGTCGATAGATGTATCAAGTGATTCTAGGTAGCTAAGCCAAACTGACCCCTTAGGATCGCACGAAATCTCGAGGGTACTCCCGAGGCAAGTCAAAAGTCTAACTACCGTTCTTTCACAATTACTAGCTAACCAATCCATGCCTAGAATCAACCCATAGCCCATGAAACCAAAAAAACATAAGCATTACACTTAAACTCAATACTTAATATAGCTATTCTCAAATCCTCACAAACCAAAGATAAATGAGCCGAACCACCAATTGGATTTGAGACAATAATGGGATCTTCTACTATACAAGTGCTAAGGTGCAGAGACTCAACTATGGAAGTAGATATAAACGAATGTGAAGCGCTAAAATCAAAAAGAGTACTAACAGGATGATCAAAAAGAAAAACTAGACTTTTTCAACAGAAACTTTACTACCTCTCTCTCAGGTACGCTGGCGGTGAGAGCAGGAAATTGCCCTTCTGAAAATCCTGTCCTTTGTTCTTGCCCTTGTCCTTAGTTATATGACCAATTATACCATAATAAAGACACTTCTCTTGTCTTACATTTTATTATTCTCTCTTCCCTTCTTGTCTTGTGATTCTTCCACTTACACCTCTTTCTTTTTTACCTCCTTGTGAACCAAGTCCATATCCATGAGTTTCTCATCCTTGGGTTGTGCTCCTTAGTCAAACTCCCTCATTCTCGTCTTTGCCATCCTTGTGTAACATATTGACAAGTCTCTCGAAAGCTGCCTCCATCGCACAGAAAACCGTACAAAGCTTGAAAGAAAATTAGCCGCAGGTGAAACTATTGCGGTTATAGATGGAAGTTGGGCACTTCTTCGCCTTTTGACAGGTGTCGTAGTCTCATCAAGCCTACGGAACCATGCCGCGATGAGGTTACCTCCCAGAAAGCCAGGAGCCCGGGAGACTCAGTAAAGAAGGAAAACAAGGACTCATACAGAGGATCAAAAGATAATGCATATGGCTTTGGGGAATATGCCTTTAAAACAAAACTTTTCTTTAGAAAATGCTTCTTTTAAAACCGTCTTGAAAATAATTTTTCAAATCTTTTATCTGATCCGGTAACCTTCATCTCTGATACCAAGTATAACACCCCACGTCCATTAATGTCACTCACAAAGGGAATGCATTAACTTCAATGAAGCGTTATAGGTAAAAGATGTAGACAAATTACAAGATAGACAAATAAAGCAGCGGAAAAGAATAAAAACTTTACTTCATTGATAAAACAGCAGCTTGGTAAAACAGCTTGTACAAAGATTGTTTTCTAACACCAAAACACCAATACCCAGTACAACAAAGTATATGTCTTGTTTAATAGAATAAAGAAGCATAAAATGACAATGATATTCCCCAATAAAGCGTGAGCCAGCCATAGCAGTGGAAAAGAGAGTCCAAAGCAATACGTCGACTATCTTCGAGCTTGGAAAGAGAAACGGTCCAAATTAAGTTGAGTTATTCCCTCCTTGACTACTTTGGGGGGGGGGGGGGGGGGAACGGAAGAAAAGAGGCGAAACAAAACTAGGTCAGACATAAGTCTGGTAAGTCCAGTGATTTTCAGTATGTAAATAGGTAATAGTGACATGACATGAATAAACTGAATATAAGACAATATCGTGATAATAGGGATAACAAGATAACTTAAGATTAACATAAAGGCAAGATAAACCGAATGCGCTTCTACTCTTTCTCTGCTTCGCTACTACCCCGTTATTCTGATTTTTATATCTCTGATTTCTTATTTTCTATGCACCACCCAACTAGCATCATAACTAGCGTCTTTTATAGAACGATTTGTATTCCTTACTAGTATCCCAACTAGTATACTGTGAAAAAGGATCTGTATCCCCTACTAGTGTCCCAACTAGTATTCTGTGTTACAAGGTGATCCCAACCCCGCAATTGTGGTAGCCTTCAGGTGTACATCTAGTGTGAGGATCTCACCTCAATTAACCTAATTTCAATGAAGATGTTAGATGTACCCTTACTACCCTATCGATCGGCTCCCTACCTGTATTAATTTTCCTTGTGTCTGTGTCAGTCGGCCCTCTTTTGCGTGTAGATACCATGTGCTAGCCCCACCATAAGGTGTATCAATCCCTATGATAGCGACCCGACAAGATTCAAGTTGCACAGTGTATACTACTGATGCCCAGTGCCTGTTTTTCCACTCCGGAGCACGTGCACGCCCATACTCCGTCGGAACTACACTGCTGCACCCCTGCCGCTATTTTGACCGCTTATAATCAGTCCAGTAATCGTGCCCCACCTTGCCTAGTTCAGGGTACCATGATACATCTATGTGGGTTACTACTGAAATGGTCCCCATTACTAGGGTTTCGTACTGGATAAGTTTGTGGCCCTGTATATACAAATATTACCCACCTACATGAGATGTACTTAACCCTCCCACTGATTCAGACATGTTTATTTAACAGTTAAGTTTGTGGGCCTATATATACTAATATTACCCACCTATACGAGATGTACTTAACCCTCTCACTGATCAAGTGTTATATTGTATCCGCGTTTCCTCTTCCCACCTTCGCTGTTTTGAATATTTTATTTTAATTCTGGTTTAAACTGAAATCTTCTAACTTCCATAACTTCTTCATATTTTATCCGTTTTACACAAACTCGGACTCTATCTCAAGTAGAATTCCGAGACGAACGCAATGGCGCAACCCGTTTCCCTTACTTTTTTTAAAGATTAATTATTCTTTAATTATCTCTTATGTCCTATTTTAAAATTACAGGGTGTTACAAGATTTAGATCCTCTGATAGGGGTGGCCACCTCAACCAGACTATCCGAGATAGGTATGGAAAGATCCAACATATTTACTAATTGCTTGGAGATAAAAGAATGGGTCGCTCCGGAATTAAACAAGGTGTATGATGAATTTCCTAAAATAGAGATTATACACTACTACAAAACTGGTCATTTGCTTCGGTTGTTTACCCCCTGTTGCTTTAGTTCACCAACTGAAGCAACTGTAGACGACACAACAGACCAAAACTTGTTGCTTCAGTTGATCGACCAAAGTAGAAAATCAATTTTTTACTCCGGTTATGCCAACAACCGAAGCAAAAAAGTATGCAATGGATTAAAATTCAACCCTACTTGTTGCTCCAGTTGTAATTGCAACCGAAGCAAAAAATCCTCCCCTAATATACAAACAACCTGCTCACAAAGCATTATAATTCTCAAATATGCAGCACTGTTAATATATAACAAAACAAAATCACTTGCAATTATATAATCAAACTAATAATTATACATTGAACAACACGATACACAAATATAATTCATTGGTAGTGTTAACAATCCAAACACTAAAGGGTAATATGACAATATAATTCATTAATAGTGTCAACAATCTGTATTTTGTACAACAAAACGAAACATTTGGCATAGAAGTTGTACAAAAACAGTACAATTATGTGGTTTCGTGTTTGGTGCTATCATGCTTGGTGCAGTCATAGACCCTTCGATGAACTGAGCATGCCCCCACATGGTCCATGCATAACAGATGGTGTCATATGCCTGAAATTAGATCAATTACATGGCATATTCTCTCTTATTAGCAATGCTTAGTTATATGTAAATAGATGTTACTATAATATAGAATCCAAATAACATAAAAGATCTAATAAAATAATATGGCAAGTTCTTTCTTATTGATACTAACTTACTTATGTACAGAATGTCATAGCAGCGACACGGTCACAACAGCAATAGCGATGAAGAGTTGTTAATGGAACATTCCCTGGGTATTCAAAATAAATGAACAAAAAGTGTACATATTAATATAAATGAATAGTGAACAAATTATATGCAAATAGTCATTGATGTATACCAGGGAAACCAACATAAAAAGCAGCCATTCTACACTGGAATACTCTTTGTAACCCAGGTGCCAAAACAAAAAAGAAGATTATATCTCTGACTTCATTGGGATTCAACTTAGTATTATCGAACAATGCCTATAAAAATACAGATATATTGAGTTTTAATGTAGATATTAGACTTGTAGAATGAACAGGAAGCAGAGATTCAACTTAATATCATCCAACAATGCCTATAAACAAAACATACTTGCACACTACAGGATAGTACTAGGAGTAAATTTCTGCACGTAATATGAAGACGAAGATAAAAGGAAAAGGAAAAATTGTAGAATTATAATGGAATTTATCATAATCTTTCTTTCTTTCTTTCTGCATTTAACTACTTAAAAAAGGTAAGGAAAAAAAGGACTTCTAATTTAATATTATATAGATTTTACAATTTATTTATCTTACAACACTAAGATTTTAGCAGGCCGCTATAACATTGTGTTTACCAGTACAGAAGTGTACTGAAAGAAGACACACCATGCATTATTATATTGTCTTTACAACCTAAGTTCAGGATCCACTTTTAGTATTCTAAAATGGCAACTGAAATCCACTCTGAAAAGAAGCAGAATATGCAAATTATTTTACAAGTGTCAGGCTTTCACTATTCAGCTTTTCACCTACCAACCACTACAAATAGTTTGTTATGTACATATCACACAAATTACATGTCAAATTTCTAGGCTTTTCGCAAAGTAATTTAGTGATATATTCGACAATTGATGGATCAAATAGACAGAATTCAATTCTGCATAGGCATGTTGAAGAAGTGGATAATATATAAGATAAGGAAATAATTCTAAGCACACTTCAGCTTGTATCCCTCATGTTTCAGCTAGTTAGATCATATTCAGGCTTTAATGCTTTAGGAGATGTCAAGGGAACTTTATATTAAATTAGTTATCATTATATGGCCCAACGAGCTGCAATATACATATTGGAAGCTGATTGAGCAGCACATAGGAAAAGGCATATAGATGTATATTATGACCTGTAGTATATATCTAGAACAATTTAACAATACAACACAAATCAGTTTACAGCACATATAATTTTTTCCTCACCCATGATATGTTTTACTTTATAATACAAGATCCACATCTTTATATCAACAATACTTAAAAACATCAGCTGCACGTTTAGTAAAATGGCATATTCCATTAAACCAAGTGTGAAGCGCATGTAAAGCAAATCAGGTTAACCTTAAACTGATGGAGTATGACAAATATTTGTATAGATCTATCTATTAAAGCAGCTCAGGTTTACAAATAAAAAGGGAAACTACATCAAAATTTAAAATGCCTTCTGAATCAACGCATCTATCCCATTAAATTAATGACCAGTACAAAAGTTATGCACTATAATAACCAAAATCTTCAGAGAGTATATTTCTTGTGCACTGACTCTGTTAAAATAAGCAATTATCGATGGCATACCAAAACCTAATGCTGTCAAAGCCAATAATGAAGCGATTATAGCATCAAACGTGATCAACACAAAATTTAATACTACAAACACCTAGAATGCCTATGCATACCAAGATATATAATTCCAAATCATCAGATCAACATAATTAGGGCAAGGATATTACATATTTTGCATATTAAGTAATGTTCCTTCAATTAATGCATTTTGAACAACAATTATTTCATCTAACACAACTAGATTTGGTAGCAAGTCACCATAAAGGTGGATACCCTATGCCAAAGGCTCCCATACTCAAGTCACGATATGTTACCAAAAAGTTAATTAACAGCAAGTTTTAGGAATCATGCTGAGTGGGGTTGAGATTTAAAATGCATAGTAAATTCTAGCAAAAACCTTAGTTATCAAAATAAAATAACAGTAAAAACAAGCCCAAACGATCAAATTTATTATCTAAGGCTAATCGCTCTAATTCATCAATGTATTTTTTATTAATCTTATCTATGACAGAATATAGAAGAACTTCAGTTATAGAAACTTAGGTTTAGCCCAGGAATTGAGTAATTATAGAAGAATTTCAATTATAGAAAACTTAAGTTTAACCCAGGAAACTTTACTTTAGCCTTCTTTCACTCAATTCACACACGCACGCACGCACGCACACACACACACTCTCTCTCTCTCTCTCTCTCTCACACACTCTCTCTCTCTCTCTCTCTCTCTCTCTCTCACACTCTCTCTCTCTCTCTCTCTCTCTCTCTCTCTCTCTCTCTCTCTCTCTCGGATCTGTTTATGAACAATTCTATGCTTCTTGTTCATAGCAGTACGTCTTGCTTAGTTAGGAACGATCATTGATTTTCCATGCTTTATTTGGGGCTATGAAAAAAAATTAAGCGAACAATTTGACTATAATTACAAGCCTTTGCCTACTTGTACGCTTTAATTTTCGATATGAACGTAATATTTGTTTATTACAAACACCTAAGTTTATCCTCGCTATTGTTTTCTTTTCCACGTAATTGTTAGAGAATTAAAGAAGATACATCGAAATCATGTTAAGTACTACATCAAAACTAATTAACCCAAGAAAGTTGGCATAAGCAAACATTGATGCTGCGACACCAATTAACCTAATAATACATTCGGTTCCATTTAGCTCTTGCTGTATCCAAAGGTATTATACTTTGTTTCCTAATAACAAAATAATATTAATTAAAAAAAAATTATAATCATCGAGACAGCAACTCGTAATTGAATCTGAATGTTACATAATCGTAATCACAAATCTTCTAATTGAATCTGCTGAACATTAAGCGAGAATAGAAAGAGAAAGAAGTTCTGATGCTTACTTGAACATAAAAGGAAACAATAATAGAAACTAATTGACAAAATAAGTCTAAAAATAGAGTACCTGAATCTAGCGAGTATGTTTCATTAAATTGACCACGTTGTTTGCATAAAAGATTGACATAAGATATCAGATTAGCAGCAGGCTCTACTTCAGGATCGATAATTGGAAACAGTCGATTCACCTCATTTGCTCTTAGTGACTAAGAATTCGCCTAGAAAATCAACTTTTCGCAATATCACACATCGAGCTACCTTCAACACCGCCTCTCGGAGCTTCCTCTAGCACCGCCTCGTATCGAGCTCATCAGATCGCGCAATCTGCAGAGTGGCTGTGTGGAATTTTGTCTTTTGGGAATTAGGTTTTATGATCGTTGCCATAATTTTTTTAAGGGTTGAATCGGGCATGGGTCTGTTAACTTCATGCGTGAAACTTTTTAAAGACGCCTACCATTCCATTGAATCATCGTGTCATCATGTCTGTTATTAGTTCATTCTTACTAATAAAAAATATAGTTAAAAACATTTTAAGTATTACTTGAACTTTAAAATAATTATTTATTGATTATTACTTACTCTTAATGGTCATTGAATATTTATTAATAATCATCAATTATGAAAAAAAATGACCTATATAAAATGTCATTGACAATTGTTAATTGTAATTCACCACTAATATTGGAAGAAAATACTAATTATTTATTATTAGTTGTAAATGACTAACTATTATATTCAAAGAGATGGTAATTAATTACTAATTATTAAATTTAGTCATTATTTTTAATTATCACTTATTAATTATTGAATTATTTAATAATAATTATTAACTAATAACAAATAATTATTAAATAGTTATTAGTATGTATATAATTTCAACTATCGATTATTAATTATAACACTTTAATATAAATTATTAGTTATCCATAATTTGTTATATTTATTAACTACTAAATTTTATTTATAAATATTAAATATAATTAACAATAATATACTAATTATTATTTGTTTTTTTTCATTTTTTTACAAAATTAAAGATTTAACGTAATTATTATTTATAGTCATAAATTGTTCTAAATGTTATTTCTCAGTTACTACTATTTCTTATAAATTATGAAATTGATTATTCATTAATTATTGATGTTTTTAGAAGTCATTATTAACTACTAGTTATTTAAAATCAAGTACTAAATATTAAATATCGCTTCATAAGTACTAAATTATGTTATTAAAAATTTAAATATTTTTCTTATTTATTAAATATTTTATTAATTGTTATATAATTATCAATAATTAATAATTTAATAGTAATTATTATTAACGTTTACTAAAAATTAATTATTGATTATTACTACTTAAATATGATTCTGTAATTATTTATTATATATTAAATGTTAAAAATAATTACTAAATATCGACTATTAATTATCTAATACTAATTATTAGGCTATTTATTAATTACTAAATATAATTCATAAATATTAACGATAATTTGTTGTCTATTAATAGTTAACTGTAGTAAATTATTAATTATATTTAAAGTGATTACTGGTAATTTAAAATAATTAGTAATTATGAATTATTTATTAATAATCGTAATTATAATTAGTTTTAATGTGGCATATATTTGTTGTTGTTTATAAATATTGATGTACACATTAGCTCCAATTACAATAATTTCCAACTACCTTAGTGCATTTGCTTCTGCATACTTGCTTCTATTTCTAAGGAGCCGATGCAAAAAATCCTATTTGCTTTGGTGCATTCGCTTCAGTTATTGACGAAACTGAAGCAAATGTTACTGTTTGCTTCTGTTATGGGCACAACCGAAGCAAATAACACTATTTGCTTCCGTGCATTTGTTTCTGTTGTTAATTTAAACGAAGCAAATAATATTATTTTCTTTGGTTGTAAAGACAACTGAAGAAAATGAGGCGAAGCAACAAACGTATTTTGTACTAGTGATTCAAGTGCGAGCTTCCCTTGGTCTCTCGGGGGTTGGCTTTGAATTGTTGTTGCTTCAATTGCATAGTTATGGCCACTTTTGGTAGCTTTGTGCTTTGGGCAGTCTTTGGACATGTATCCTTTTTCTTGGCAGTTGTAACATTTTCCCTTGAACTCCTTCTTTGCCAATGAGACCCTACAATCTTTGGCCTCATGGCCCTTGCGGTTGCATCTCGCGCAAGTCTTTGCGTCCTTTTTGAAGTTCTTCTTGTTTTTCCACCATTCCTTCTTCTTATTTCTGTGGGATCTTTCTTCCTTTCTCACCCTCCCTATCCTCCTTGGAGCTTTTAGCCATGCAAAGGGTAGTTGTCTCAACAAAAGTCTCAAAAGTTTCCCCAGATGTTACTTGGGCTAATAAGGTTTCCTTCAACGAGGAGTTCAGTCCTTTCACAAAACTAAGGTCTTCAGTCATGGGGGTGTCTACCAATCCTCTACCAAACTCACATAACTTAGTGAATTTGGATACATATTCTTACAGACTCAAGCTTCCTTGCTTGAGGTGGATGAATTTCTGTAACGACCTAGCATTTTGCCCGTCCAAAGTCGGTATTTAAACCAACTCTATACATCCAAAACAACAGATTGTTATTGGCTTACACGGTTTAAACAGAATAAATATAGAATCACATAGTATAAGAGTTGCAGCGGAACAAAATTTCATATAAATATCAGAGTTGTACAAAATTTTACAGCGGAAGATAAATGTAAATTTATACATAAGTTTCAAAGAATAAAACTTTACGATTTTTGTTGTCGAGCTTAGCGTTGGGGGGGGGGGGGGAGGCGTTTTCATGTCTCCATGTCCTCTCCAGTTTGCGAGCTGATATCTTTAAACCTGGAACACTTAGGGCCTGACCCGAGTGTCCCATGCAAATTACACAAAACATCTGAGTTAGGATTAAACTTATTTCAAGTTAGCGCACTTCGATAAACACATAAATATAATTAGTTTAACCTCAATAAATTTATTTAAATAATTCGAGTGTTTCCATTCATGTCTGTCAACATATTGCAAAAGTGAAATAAATACTAGCATGCATTACAAAAATGTGTAGGTAAGTAAGGCATTATTTTTAAAATACCCCTAGGTCTTTGTTCAACCATGCATGAACTGTTGGTATGAGCAAAGGGATGCACATATGAGAAGAACAGGACAATACTTAAAGTATATATATGACACGAGAGTGACGTGCAGAGGCAAAATAAAAGGTGCACAACTTGATTATAGCAATAGTGCTTGCATGCCTAAGTGTTTGGTATACTTCCAGTCTAGGCGTTACGAGTAGGACAAATATTACAGTGTAATATACTTGTTCATGCAATAGTTTCATAATATAAATGAGCAGTTTGGTAACATAGCGAATTCCAACTGCTGTTTATAAAAGAACGAAATCATGCAGATTTCTTTCCCAACTAATTCATGATCATCAACAACGTAATTAATTTCACTACAGTTAAACCCATAATGGAAAGTTGGATATCTCTGTTTACTGTGTATAACTAAGATATATATATATATATATATATATATATATATATATATATATATATATATATATATATAAAATCGAAAATATCTCTAGCTTTTATTACCCTGTGTGCATTGTTAATTGTCATAAAGAGTTGGCTGATACAAGGAAACAATTATCTTAAACCATACAAAATATGGAAACAGTGATTATACACATTGCACAAGACCTGTAAACTATTTCCAGCTTCGAAAAGGATACTTGGTTGCAGTTTCTACCTTTAGAGAGTTTCTAAAATTATTCCCAATGTGAAATTATTGCGTACAGAGGCAAGCATAATGGGCATAGTAACAATTATACATATCAAACGTATGGGCAAGGAACCAAGTCAGCATCCGCACAAAATATGTACTAAAATATGGCCAAGAAGGGTGACTGACTATTCGACAATTCATGAAATGTCTAAAACAGTCAGGGTGTATTCACTTTTTCACGTAACGCTGTTAGTTTGAAAATGTATTAATATAAGAGCAGCTATGATTCTTTCGTTTCATTATATTATAAGCAGTATAAGATGGGTCTCCTTCATGAATCTTTATAACAAACCATAGTATACTCGGTAATAGGCTACACCAAAATGGAGCATGCAAGTTGTATTATCGATGCCAAAACTAACAGAGCAATTTAAAAGCTGAACTGGCAATGAAATTTCTATGTACGCGGCTCATGTGTGCATGGGTCGAATGACATGGAGGGTGAAAATCATACGGACGTCAAAGGGCATACCGAGTGTTCGGCTAAGAAATCAATATATACATTTTGGTCCAGTCATAAGGGATGGTACGGAAAAATCAGATGAGGTGAAGATAACAAAAACAGGCAACACAATTATGAAGAAGACAATATGCCGTACACGAATTAATTATACGAAGTTTGAGAACCTGAAACAAGTTGAATCGTAAGTTAAACTTACCTTCAACCGCGATGAAATGAAAGTGGTGATGGTTGCAAGAGCGATTGTGGGTGGTCAGTCACAATGATGGTGTTTCCTTTGCTGTCTGGTTTGGCGAACTCCAGCGAACTCCGATGAAGACCAGGCTTGCAAATGGAGGCACGGGTTAAAGGCGGAGAACGAAGCGGCGAACAAACGAGGAGTCAGGCTAGTGTTTGGTTGCGAGCGATGGTGGAAAGAGGATGTTTGGCTCTTACAAATCGATTTGGGTAGAAATCGATTTTCTGATTTTGGGGAAAAAGGGTATGCTGACGTTATGAGAGAAAGGGGGAAAAGGGTGAAAAACAAAGAGAAGGGATGGATTGTTTTTGCTGTCAATGTTAGGAAGTGTACGCCCCTTTTATAATTCAAGACAGGAGACCAGAAGCAGGAGAAGAACACGACATGTAATTCATTTCAGAGAGGCGATGATAGGTGTTGTAATTTACAAAGTGGTGAAGACAGGTGGTAAATAGCATCCACCGCCCAAATCTGGTGTGAGATTTACAGAGGCTGCTGCAAATCCTAAGGAAGATGTCATAGATATTGTCAAAGTGAACATTGGACTGAGCAACAGAAGGAGATTTAAATGCAGCGTTCGGCCAAGATATGGTTAAACGAACTTTGCTAGTAAACGGTAAATGATGTTATTTGTTTCCGATGAAGTGCAACAATGTTATCAATAAAATTCTAAACTTCAGTAATAATTTATTTTTAATGTTAATACCGTAATATACGTAATCTGTTTCACAAGTTATTCCTTCCTATGTATTTTATCAATCATAATTTTACTATTGTCGTTTGAAATAATTCACTCATAAAAAAATTCATAAATTATTTAAATTAAATTCAACTTTGTATTAAAAACTTAAATGGAAAGAACTCAAGTCTAGATATACAATGTGAATAAGGTTAAATTTCGAATAAGAAAACTAAGTTGTTATGTTAAAAACAAATCATTAACAAACTTACACAAGGATAAATCTAGCCGTAGGCTCAAATTACAATCAAGGTAGATAAATTCCAAGAACAAGTATAAATATTTACTTCAACATTAAGCCTTAATTCAAATTAAATATTCTAATAAATTTTAAATTGATAATGTTAATAATGTTTGTTACGACAAATAAATTTTATGAACTTAAATTTACGAAAGGAATTTCATTTTTAAATGTATATTCAAAATGAAATCCAAATCTTATGTCGAAATCCAAGTACATAATATCAACACTACATCATAACTCGATAGAAATATTCCAATAAATTTAAGTTATTTAACAAATGTTAATACGTTTCTTTTGACGATCATTCATATTAGAAATTAAATCTACAAAAAGGAGTTTTCCTTTAAAAGTTCAAAAATTAAATTCTGAATTCTAAGTTGAAAATCACATATAAATATTCGTTTTAACCTTGAATCTTAATTAATTTATATTTTTAACCGTCGAAATTCTTGGATCGTTACAATTTCTCTAACTGAATGGTCATTTCTGCACTTGGCAAAAATTTCACTTCAAAACGGGTCTTGAACTCGGACCACGTAAAGATTTTACCCTTGTTCTCCATTGATATTAAGTTCCACCACTATAGGGCTTCATCCTTCAAATGCTAAGTTGTTATCCTTCTTTTCATCTCATTGGGCCAAGTAGAAGCCTCAAAGATTCTTTCGTAGTCCATAACCCAAGATTGGGCACTGGCAAAGCCTTCCTTTCTAGAAAATAGTTTCCCTCCAAAATTCGTAAAGACCTTACATAAGCGAGAAAAATCAAAGGCCACATCAGCAGTAGGAGCTGCAGGAGTCGCCGGGGTAGAATTAGCTACGGGAGTCTGCTCCATAATACGGAGGTACTGCTGCAACCATTCTGGCAAATAACGGGGTCTTTACTGGTTGCCCTGCTTACTAGGATTTTTACCCATTATGCTATTTGAAAAGAAAAGATAAAATCCCTTAGTGGATACTCTTGGGATAGTATTTAAGCTGAAAAAGGAAAAAACGATAAAGGTTCCTAGTATAAATACATATGCTTATTGGGGTAAACATATATTAAATATATATTTTGGAAAACCTGTTCAAATTACAAATACGCCTCTCATACGTATATTTCCCTTGTAATTGGGTAACCTATGCTCTGATACCAAATGTAACAACCCGCCCGGAATGGGCTTAAATTTTGACTCAGAAAAGGCCCATCGAAACTTAAAGCCATTCTAAACGGGTCGTTGGTTCCTGTAAGGATTACATTTACACAGATAACAATAACATACACTTCGAATGGAAATCTCACATAGTGGAAAGAGAAAATATAACATTCAAATAAAAAGTACCATTATTTCAAAGATCTTAGAAATACATAGTCGTAGTTACATTTATTTAAGAGGTGCATCAAATAGTTCAATCTCATAAGATTCCAAAAAGAATAGCAGAAATTGTTAATAATATCGTAATAACTTCATCTTCTCCATCGTCTTCAATCATGACTTCATCCATGGCTTTACCCCATCTACTGACCTGTTGGATGTTAAGGATAGGGGGTCAGAGCATAAAGCTCTGTGACGGGAATATAGTGTCACTTAATTGTCCATACCCTATATTTTTAGTAAGTTACATATGTCAAGGTATGTTTACGCAGCACACAAGATTTCACACAAACATAAATATCTAACCAATAGGGTGCATATCCTAGTCAATCGCCCATTAGTGTTTTTAGGGTAAAGACCCAACGAGGTGGCACTCTCGTTCACTTATGGCCCTATTAAAGGTGGATTCTTATAATCTCTTATAAGCCTGAGGCGGACCCTTAGCCCTTTTAGAACCCCATCCTAGTACGTTAACGTTTTTAAGTCTAATCTCTCATTTGTAATATTAGAAGTTGTATTGCGAACGTTACGACTTAACTGATATTACCTGATATGACACCTACATCACTTACGATTCACTTAGACAGTTGGCGAGCATGCAATTTCTAGATATCTTTCAATTACCAACCATCCCTAGTTGAGCCCTTACAAGCTTCTAGAGGAAGTGGACATCCTCATGAACTACCGTACTCTGTTAGTCGCCTTATGCCTAATCACTTTTAAAGAAGGAGGGCCCAAAGAATTACCTTAATACCAATAAGGGTGGCTCCCATGATTTGGGTTCCTCTCCAAGGAATAAACCTTACAAGGGATCCTAGTTCTAACCACTTAAGACCCAAATTAGATAAAAAGGTGAGTCAACCACTTAATACCTACTTACGGCGTAGTAAGCCTATTTGTTTTCAAACATCAACTTATATATGTAGTTATATATATACACACTAGACCTCTCACATTAAACCATATACTTGTAGATGCTGGATGTGTCGGTCGGTTCCGGCCAGACTTCTACTACAAGCCGGTTTAACCTCGTGTCTAGTGTACTAAGTTTATGAATGGCCCGTGGCACCTAGACATCTCACGTTAGTTGGGCTTATTTGTAGTTGCTGGATATGTCATTCAGTTCCGAGCAAGCTTCTACCACAAATGACAACTAACCTTGTGTCTTTGTGTCATATATATATATATATATATATATATATATATATATATATATTAAGCCATTCTATATATATGTGTATATATATATACACGCACACACAAACAAACAAATATATATGTGTATTTGTTAAGGGGGCATTTCAAATTCAAACTCTAACCTAATCATATTTATTTCACTAATATAACGTTAATTACGTTTGAATAATTTATATAATAATAGCGCCTAGTTAACGTAACATTTGTATAATGGGGAAACGTTCTAATCGGAATGACAATTGTCATTTATCAAAATTAAGGCATACAAGTTTAGGTCTTTCCATATTTTATCGCTACAACATAACATGATGGCATAATGAACATATAGCAAATAGCAGTAATGGAAAACATACACATACGTAACAACTACGACTCATATCCTAGTCATGTAGAAAAAGGTTTCAATATTAAATTAGAAGTACGGTATTTCTTACATTCGGTTTATATTCCACCCAATCCACCCTTTTTGTGGTGTTATATACCCAAAAATGTTTGCATTTGACTTATTCCAATTTATTAATGCATTTACACCCAAATTAGGATCCAAACCCAATTTAATTATGAAACAATTCAAAACCCAACCTTTTTAAGCAAAATCAAATGATAATAGCGGTGAATTGCATAATATATAGATAAAAATACAATACTCATATTTACCTTTAATTCAATACAAAAACCACAATTCTACAAAACCAATGACAACTCATACGTGATTACAAAGTAGAAGATTTAGGGTTTTTTCATGTTTTATTATCACATAACCAAATCTTCATAAACATAACAATTCATATAGCAAACTAATAATAATATGAATATTCCTTTAAGCAAAACAAGATTCCACTCACAAATCAAGTGGAGATGTGATAGAAATCTCAAGATCTACGGCAGTTCTCAACGTTCAAGTGAGCTCTGATTGATCTCTAACAACATAAATATAAGAAACATATAATTAGATTCTTATATATACCGTTTGTGCTAAATTCCATCTTCCTAAACTTAAATAAATTGAAATAGAAAGTATATAATGGAGGTAGAGAGGTAGAAGAAACCTTCACTCTGATCTTCTTTATTTTCCTATGGAATTCAGCAGCATGGAGGCAGAGGTTTAAAAGATTAGGCTTTCTACTGTGGAGTTTGAGGGGTTATTTATACTTGTTCGTATGAGCGAGAGCCGTCGGATTAATAAGATCAAATCCAGGCCTTTAATATAAACACAACCTCTTAGAAAACCCTAATCATAGTAGGCAAAATTGGGCCGACTAGCCGACTAGCCGACCAGCGATTGACCGCTAGCGATCAACCAGCGGTCAACCCCCCTTTGGCTAGAACGCCCAATTTTGCTCCGTTGATGAGCTGTTAATTTTATTTATTACATTTTTTATTTGTTTCATTGCTTTCCATATATCCAATATAGTCTGTCCCCTTGATATTATCTTTTCTCTAATTTCAAATTTCAAATTTCAATTTTCCCTTTTTTATTTTAAATTATTATTTGGACAATATATTTAATTTTCACACACATATATATATTGCGTACATTATATAAATTCAAATGTTCATAACTTTTTCATACGTTAACCATTTTCAGCATATTATATCTGAAAATGATGTAGAATTTCGGTACGAATCCAAATAAAATATTTTCGTAGCCAAATTCCTAAAGCTGCAAAATCTCATTTTTCCAGCCATATCATTTAATTGCTTGTTTTTAATTATTTAATTTATTATTAATACTTATGAACTTTACGGCGTGTAACAACTCCTATGATGCAGTGGTCTCTGAGGTCGTCACTGGAAATACTGGCTCACAACCCACCTTTGCCTCCCTTATTGAAGGTGAAATGAGAACAAAAAGCGAGCCCACTTCTCCAAAAGACACCTCCTCTTCGCTGTATTTTGGCCCTTTTCCTCCACCTGAGCTCCAGCTACCTCTTAGTTAGCCAGGGGCACGTCAGGTAGCACTATCGGAGGCACCCTCATAGAATCAGGATCAGGGGCACCAGTCCTCCACAAGTTCCTACAATCGCCTACATTGATGCAGTGGCTCTAAAGATCGTCCTCGGAGAAGCCGGTTTGCGACTCTCTCCCACCTTCGACTTCATCAATTGGAGACAAAATGAGGATGATACACAAACACTTATTCTCCAACGGACACCTCCTCTTCTTCATCGTCACAGCCTAAGGTCTCCACCTGAGCTCTGGCCACCTCCAACTCAGCTAGGGGAACGTCGGGAAGCACCACGGGAGGCACACCACTAAAAGCATACCTGGGGGGGCTAATCCTTTCCTTGTTCACGTGTTCTCGCTACAGCCATTTTCCCCGCAATAGTGGAGCGCCCTTTTGGGAACAAACCTACCACACAGAGAAGATGGTTCAAAACATCTTAGCGCCACATAAGTCACTTGTGGCATCCCATGATGCTAAGGTTTCCTACACACAAACGACCCGAAATGCGATGACAACCTTTAGTTTTATGGCTAAAGCCATCAATATCGCCCACTAATGCCACACCTGGATCGAACCGTGATTACGACATGATTGGATAAGGAATAGAATCATGGGATTCATGCCTCAACCATGTATCCACATCTTATGTGCATATCCGAGTAGTCAATCCGAGCAAGTATGCTTCTCGAATGTTGCGCCAATCAGTTGCGTTATGCTTGACTTTAATCCCAATCCAATCACGCAATACCACGCTACGATCTGAACTTACTAACTAAAACTCTAGATCAAGGAGAATTTGGCAAGTACGCGGGCTTGGAGGCAGATCTCTACCAATTCCTATAATGGCAACGCCCTCACAAGACCTGAGGTAAACCCCCGCCAGTTCTTGCACTGACATCATCTTCACCGCAATCTGTGGAACAACCAATTTGGAAGCGCATCCGCCTCACGGAGAAGGCTATCCAAAACCAGAGTCTAGAGCCCCGAAGTTACTATTGACTTTCCTTCTGTGCTAATACTCCCCATAAACAAACACTTTGAAATGAGATGACAATCTTTAGTCTTAACAACTAAAATCATAGTCGTCAATGACCACCGATGTGATATTTTTATCGAGACGCGACTACGTCATGATTGGGTTAAGGATTGGATCCTAAGCTTGACGCCTCAACCATATGCCCACATCCTATGTGCACATTCGAGTTGTTAGTTCAAACAAGTCATTCTTCGAGCATTGCTGTAATGACCCGGGTATTTGGCGATCTTTATTATCCGATATACAACACATATCGAACATCCAAGGATCGAAAATACCGGTCATTTATGAAAGAAATTATAGGGCGAGGAAAGATAAGATAGAAACTTAGAATAGAAGAAGAAGAACAACACAACATCAGAGTAACACAAATCTCACAGCGGAACGAATAACATATAATATATAACATAACTTTGAAATACAACTTTGTACTTGAACATACATCATTTTCAAAGTATAGGACTTACAACACAGCGGAAATAAACAATAGCTATATGATCCTGAAGCCTCCTGCTCCAGCTCTTCAAGTATCTGTAAATCCTGACTACTTGACTGCCCGTACAAAATTGGGCACCCAAGAATTTTGGAAAACAAAACAAAATAAACTCCGGGTCAGTCATGGGACTGGTATGAGTAAAACAGTTTAAAACAGTTCGAACAAGTAAACGATATCTCATAAGACCACACCGTATAACGGAACAGGTTTTTCCCTTATGAGAATCCAAAATATTTTTATATCAAAGACCTTTTGATATTATAATAATGTCTATCAACCACAGTATAATAATCATCTAGCAGAAACGCTTTCATCTCACGTTCTACATATATAGTATACAATCAAAACCGCAAGCACGTATTGGGTAATGGATTTCCAATTATGACAAGGTATGGAACCACCTTTCGCTAGTGTACCTCTAGAAAGGAATACACTGGGTTCAACAAGAACATCTTGCAACCCGGCCACACATGACCGACCACTCATTTCGCTTGAGGGTATCGAATGTATATCACCAACGGTTGGGATCAGTGTAACACCCCGTAATTCTATTAATATTAATATTCACAAATTAAAGAATAACTAATCTCAGACGTGAGAATTGTGGGAAACGGGTTGCGCCATTGTGTTCGTCTCGGAATTCTGGTTGAAAAAGAATCCGAGTTTGCATGAATTGGACTTCATATGAAGAAGTTATGGTCATCGGAAGTTTCAGAAAATTCAAAACAGATTTCAGAAATTTAAAATTCAAAATTCGAAGTCAAACAGGCTAGGCGGGAAATTTCCCGCCCAGCACCCCAGGTCGACTGGGCAGTCGACACCCCCCCCAGGTCGACTGGGCAGTCGACCTGGGTGTCGACCTGTCCAGTCGGCTAGGGTTTGACTGAGCCCAATCTTGAGCTGCTGATGTGTCTTTAGGGCTGAGTTGGCAAATTAAACGGTTCAGGTTAGTTCTGAGTTGATCTGACGGCCTAAATAAATCCTAAACTCTATAAATACCTATGTAGTCTCTCACTCTAATTCACATGAAAAATAGAATAGCCACCGTCATACCGCCGCCATGGAACTCAGTCTAGCCGCCGCCAACTAAGAAGGAAGAAAGCTAATCAAAATTATAATTCTACTCAACTCTAAAGCAAATCAAGACTCTCTTTCTTTTCTAATTGTGAGTATGATGATCTTAACAAGTTTATTATTAAACTAATTAGATTAAGTTATGAATGGATTATAAGTGAATGATGTGGATTGTCATATATGTATGTTGTAAATCCTATGTTATGTGATGATGATATCCTATATGTTGTGAATCATGCTATGATGATATTGTATAGGTTGTAATTTTCTATGCTAAGTTGTGGTAAATTATACATGTTATAAAATCATGATGTTGTTATCTATGCTAATTAGTTCATGTTAATCAAATCATAATGTTTGGGCTATGTTGATCTATATGACAAATCATGTATGCAAGTTTAGATTGATTAGTAAAGATTATGAACATATGCCATGACATCTATTTAGATCTAGAATTGTGACATCTAGAATTATGCTATGACATATATGAATTCTATGTATTAGATGCTAGTTCACACCATCATTATGTTGCCTAAACCATATATGCTAGTCCATACATGAATTTGGATTATGATTATATTATGTGAATTGTGACATTTTACCAAACAAGTTGACACCTTTAGATCCATGACATGTGTAGTTTCATGCAAGTTCCACCTCTATCATGATTAGATCTATTTTTATTTGTCTATATGTTGTGATAATTTATCTTTGTGCTATGAGTTAGACTATTCGAGTCTAACGTATATTTTGCGTTGAATAAGCGAACGTATAATGTGGGCTAGGGGTAATATTAAGGATTTAATATTAAGAAGTTGGGGTGCAATTGATATGATTTTGCATGCCATGAATGGATGGCCATAATTGAGTCAATTATGGATATCAATAAAATCGGACTTAATTAATAATTTGAATAGGGAATTATCAAAACTGGGGTAAAAGATTATAAGTGTTAATCTTAGGACACGAGGTTGGACTCGTTTGTGACGTAAACCTGCCCGGACCCGCCCGGCAAATCCAGTGGTTACAAATGTCAGCCCAATGTGAGAGGTCCTAGGCCCAAATTAAAGCATAAAAGTTGTAAAGATACGAGGTTAGACTCTTTTATGGTGTAAGACTGCCCGGACCCGCCCGGCAAATCCAGTTGCCATAAATGCCAGTCTAATGAGAGAGGTCTTTATGAGGTTATGGCCTGAATGAATTAAGAAATACTTAACCAGATAAACATGTAAGGTGGGACATGGGGGTTAAGTAGGTGCTTTGGGTGGCATGAGGAATCTAGTGGGTGCCCTTAGTGGCATGTGAAATACGATTAGTAAGACTTAACCAAACACGCATGTAAATGAACATAACTAAGAGGGTTAAGTGGGATGTACTAGTGGACAAGCTTAGGTGGGTAGCTTGTGGGGGCCCATTTCAACCAGTATCCCAAACGTATCTTTGTGGGATCAACCCAAGTCGAGGACGGGACACGCATGCTGAGCTTGACTATAAGAGGCCAAAACGGGGTAGCGGTGGCAACGCAAGTCCAACGGGTTCCATATGCGTGTGTGGACCCGGGCTGGTAGGTAAGACGTTGTTGCATCATGTAGATATAAGCCGTGCATTCTCAAGTTGTATCGGGTTGCCACTTTATGGGAGTGATACACCCCACTGTGGGGCCAACACGGGTATCTATGAGTAGGGAGCCGATCGCAAGTGGGTAGTGGGGTACACCTAGTGGAGATAGGGGCAAGCGACACCTATGTAGTCAGCTAGGGGGTACACGAAGCTATAATTTCTAAGTGAAGCAAGTGGGATCGACCTTTAGGGTGACTGGTGCGGTGCAATATAGTAATTATTCGTTAGTAATTAGGTGTGCCTTTAACGTTATCTTTATCTGCTTTTCCATACCCAATAGTTCATAGACATTTCCTTGTTTTCCAGCTTATGCCTTAGTCTAGTTATTTTGATAATAGTATTGTTAGAATTATCATACTCGCCAGACTTTATGTCTGACCCCCTCTATTTCTATCCTTTTTCTCCCTCCAGGTCCTCAGGGTGGACCCAGCTCTAGTGGAGTTTGATTGGATTGCTTTACCTCTTTGGGAAAGCTTGGAACGCTGAAGTAAAGTCCAACTTGCTATCTTCTTTAATGGCTATTTATGTAATGGGGTTATGTATTTTGTTTTAGCAAGATGGATATTGTACTTGACTCTAATTTATGGTTTTTATGATGTAATAAACATGTTTAATTTCCGCTGCAATAAAATGAAGTTTTAGATTTCCAAGTACTACTTATTATCTGTCTTGTTGTAATTTTTTTGTTCTATATTCACTTAAAACCTCCATGGAAGTTAATGCATTCCCTTTGTGAGTGACATTAATGGACGTGGGGTGTTACAATCAGCAACTGTTTCCCGAATGGGACAGCATCAACAATATATTTTTAGAAGTAAATGAATCTCCAGATCAGGTGATTATACACCCTACTTCGGAGCGACCGACTTAGCCATGTTGCCTGCCCGATTTCTGTCATTTACCGGTTGATGAGGCTTGAGGTTACGCTTCATCATCACATCAGATTCAATTCGAACGCCACATTGTCAGATCCATCGAAAATCACTAATTGACGTCTACAACAGTACATTACGTGTTAGCTAAAGAAGTTTCCTTCTCCGCTTCCACTCTTGGTACGGTTGAAGAAATAAATGTACGTGACCTTTCTGGAAATACTCTGTCAGACATTCATCCATACAAGTCATCCAGGAACAGGATGAACCGAAGGCACTATTCAGTATATCCATCTTAGGCACTGTTATCTAAGATTTATACAACAGCCCTTGCACTTTACTCCGTCTTCAATTATCTTTGGCATATATGATTCGCAATGCTTATGCCAATACAGAGTGGTTCTTTGGATAATAATCCAACCGGTCTCTCCATATTAACAACGTTAAAATGGTCAAAACTTCGATAGTATGTAAGTTAACTATCAAAGAAAAACACGTGTGCAAACAACGATATCATTTCCAAATGGAAATTCTGTCAATCAATCATCAATCATATATATATATATATATATATATATATATATATATATATATATATATATATATATATATATATATTTCCTTATTTTCTATGTTTAGAAAATATACGTTGTTTACACTGGAAAACGTTTCCATCTGCTTATTTACGTATCCCTATCCTTCCATATCTATCAGACTCTAACTATAAACTAACAAGAGAACAACTTCCTAAGTATAAACTCCGAAGGCCGAAACCAACATCAGATCGATACTCAGGAAACCATTCAACTTATTAATCTCTAGCCAGTTTTCCAATTTCTGTTTTAAATCTATTTCTTTACCTCTATTCGATTAACTCTATTTGATTAACTCTAATTTGAATAACTAATATTCGATTAATTCTTATTGATTAACTCTAATTCGAATAACTATGTCTGTTTTAACTCTATCTTGAATAACTATATTCGATTTAACTCCATTCGCTTAACTCTAGATCGCAGCGATCACAATGGTTACGCCTGATTCCCTCAGGAAACATCCGACCACCGTAGGCTATCTGCAGCCCTGCGAATTACGCTAGCAGTCGTGCGAAATGGCAACTTATCCTGAGCAGCTATGTTTGATTTACTCCTTTTGATAAACTACGTTTGATTAACTCCTTTTTATCTCGTTAATTTCCTTTTATAATCCTATTTAGTTTCCAACTAAATATCCCTTTTTGTAATTCTATTTATTTATTAAATAAATATTCCTTTATTCTATTTTTTTTCTAAATAGATATTTTCCTTTATAATCTCCTATTTATTTTCTAAGTAAATATTTTCAAATTATTTCCTTTTTATAAAATCGGTTGATTTTATAAAATTCCTTTATTTCAATATACGTTGAAATATTCCTTTTTACATCCCAGGGTCTTTTTATGACAATCAAAATATCGAATAACAAGGATCAATATCATTCTAACACACATAATCCATAACAGATATACATCACATCATATATCACAATATATGAAAACAGTAAAATAAATGTTGAGGAATCCAGTCGGATTCCTCCAACCTGTTTCCCTGCATCCACAGATGTTACATAATAAAATCAAAATCACTTTCAGTTCCATATGATATATTCTGTTAAATAGAATCAATATAGAAATTCAACTAACTGACTAGCAGTTCAATCAAACAGTCAACACACAGTCAATCAGCCAATATTTAACAGTTCTAAAAATACAACATGAAATTATAAACTGTTCAGAGTTAGTGAGATTTACTCACATTGGACGATCATCTTTAATAATGATAATCATCTTTGATTCAGACAGACAATTTATTTTGTAATAAATTGTAGCGAGCTCCGATGGACTTCCAGTCAGTTCCATGGCGTCGCCACCGTCCATACGATCCTGACGGATCCTGTTTCGCTCAATTCTGACATAGTATGTAATAGTTGTTAAATTCTGAATTTTATACACATTTAAAATTTGAAATTAAACTAAATTCCCTTTTATTTCTTTTCGGGCTTTACCTCACATCTCGGCCCACTCCATCCTCAAACCCAGACCCGTTAGTATCCCCTTCTTCCTCTTTCAAAGATGCCGTGACCTCCTTGTGTTAAACACGCCATTCACAGACCTTTGAATCGCTCATTCTTCCTACCCCTTCTTTATTTCAATTTAATACAGATATAACCTTAATCACTTCTCTAATCCCCTTCTTCACTCTGTTCGGATCCCTTATTAACTCCATAGTAATGAAAACAAAAAAATCACAATCCTTCCTTATTAGTACGTCAGCATACCCATACACAAAGCCTGTTACCCCTTTCATAGGCCTCCCCTGTACATGAAACTACCGTGATGTTTGCTTTCAACAGCTGAAACCAGTTCT
>JASFAX010002186.1:0-47065 GCA_030737875.1 Allium sativum
AATATTCGTTAACACTGGAAAACATTTCCATCTCTAATCCATATTTCCAATTGCAATATTTGATTACGTTTCTGATTCTATTTGGAAAAACATTTCCAAATCTTCTTTATTTGGATTTAAACAGATGTTTAAATCAACATCGCGATGACAACTCGAACCACTATACTTATTTACTAAATTCACTTAACCACTTTCACTCTCGAACCTTAACCATTTCTAAATTAAAAACAAAGTCAATCAAGTTGGGGTATAACTACCTCTCAGACCTTAACTGAACAATATTTCAAATCTCGAAATAGGGTAAGTTCATCTTTTAACCCTTTAACACTTCCTTACGAAACCTCGGATTCTATTTACGAACCCCTTTCTTTTACAAGTTTACGTGATTATAACAATGGTGTTATAATCTCCTACATCTGAAATACATTATCTTTACTATGACTTTTATTTCCTAACTCGAATAATATAACGACAACTAATTTATTTACTCCTATTCGGTTAACTCTAATCAATAACTCTAATTGGAATAACTCCAACCTAATAACTCTTATTGGATTAACTCTTATTCGAATAACTTATTCGAATAACGTATATTCGTTTTGCTTACTTTCGAATACTTATATTCGAAAATCTCTTTCTTCGAATAAATCTTATTCGATTTAACTCCTATCAAATAACTAGATTCGATCAACTCAGTTCGAATATTTCTGATTCGATTATCTCTGATTCGATTATCTCACTTCGAATATCTACTATTTGATTATCTCACTTCGAGTATCTACTATTCGATTATCTCACTTCGAGTATCTACTATTCGATTATCTCACTTCGAATATCTACTATTCGATTATCTCACTTCTTCGAATAACTAAATTCGATTAACTCATTTCAACTTTATTCGAATAAACTAAGTTCGATTAACTCCATTCGAATAACTCTAGTTCGATTTAACTCTATTCAATAACTCTAGTTCGATTTAACTCTATCGATTAACTCTAACTAATTAACTCTAACGTTTTAACTCTAATTTATTAACCCTAACTGATTAACTCTAATTGGTTAACCCTAACTGATTACTCTAATTGATTAACCCTAACTGGTTAACTCACTTCAATTAACTCCTATTGAATTAACTCCTATGATTTATTCCTTTTCTATTTGTTTACTTAACAGATAACTATTCCCTTTTCAATTCTACTTATTTAACCAATATATAATTCTTTTCTCTTTTGTATTTATTTAACAAATAAATATCTCTTTTGTCTTTTCTATTTATTTTCTATAAATAAATGATCCTTTTTAGTTCTACTTATTTATTCCCTATAAATAAATAATCCTTTCATTTTTATTTATTCCCTAAATAAATATTCCTCTTTATAATATCCTTTGATTTTATAAATATTTTCCATCTTATAAAATCCTTTGATTTTACAATATTTTCTCTTTATTAAATTCTAATTCATTTTATAAATGAATATCCCTTTTTATAAAATCCTTTGATTTTATAAATTAATTTCCTTTTCCATTCTATTTGAAAATGGTTTACAAATATCTCTCTTTCTATTTTATTTGTAATTATTTTGCAAATATCCCTCTTTCTATTTGGTTTACAAATATCTTCCCTTGTCCTTGTTTTACGAATATTTCCTTTTTATTCCTTTTCACAAATATTTATTTAACAAATAATTATTTATATTTATAAAATCCTTTGATTTTATAAATATTTCTTTTCAATATAACATTTGAAAATATCCTTTACAACATTCCAGTATTTTTCACGGTATTTAAAATACCAACTGGCCATGATCGATATCGTTCAAACACACATAATCAACACAGATTATATCCCACTTCATATATTACAATATATGAAACAAAACAGTATTTTATATATTGAGGAACCCAGTTGGGTTCCTCCAACCTGTTTCTCTGCATCACAGATGTTAAACCATATAATTAACATCAACTTCATTTCAATATGAAATGTTCTGATAAAGAGCATCAATATATATAACGGTTTTTACACACACACACACACACACACATATATATATATATTTATAATTTCAACTAACTGACTAGCAGTTCAATCTACCAAATCAACACACGGCAATCAACAGATAATTATCAGTTCTAACAATACGTTATAAAAATATAACTGTTCAGAGTTGGTGAGTTTTACTGACATTGGCAGTTCATCATTAAAGAACGATAAACTGTTTGTTTGATTTGAATCAAACAATTTATTTCGCCATAAATTCATACGAGCTTCAATCCACTTCCACTCAGTCCCATTGTGTTGCTCCCGTCCATACGGTCTCATCGGATCTTGTTTCGCTCAATTCTGACATCGTATGTGATAGTTATGAATTTTACAAGTTAATACACATTTAAATAAATAAACTTGAATTTCATTTGGTTTGGGCTTTAATAACCTGGCCCAACTTCCATTACCAACTCCAACCGTATGAATGGTTTTCTTCCCCAAATTCACATTCACGGAACCGCTACCTCACAATTTCCATTGACCTGTTGTTTTACCCACCTTCATACTCGACCAATTTCCTTCCAGTAAGTCACGCTCCACATAGTTAAAACCCACTCCCAAACAGTTCTTCCTTCACCTTTTCTTGTGAAAAACTATCGGCAAAAAGAAAAAAAAAATTGTTTTTCCCATCGCACAAGCCATACACACAACTCCATGTCATCAATCTTACGTCTAGGTCTTCACTCCTCCTCCTTCCATTATTCGCGTCCATTCCATCTCGCTGCACATACCCATTTCCGCCACTAAAACCGTGACTTCCCGAACACAATACAACTCTGCAGCTTCTCGCGTAACCACCGTTGCTGAACACCGGAGTCCTCGCCGACATGCTACTGCGACAACGCCCTCATCCTCTTGTGTTATAGGCTAAGCCTCTCCCACTTCCTATGTAATAGCTGCGCCTCCCAAAAAGGTTGTGTAAGCCGTTGGTTTTAGCAGCTCCAACCGACAAGATCTCGACCAAAACTTCTCAGGTCCAAGTGTTGGTTGAAGTTTATTTAAATCGGATTTGGAACTATTTATTTCAGTGAGAGGAGGGTTTTTGTATTGATTCTTTTGAAGGGGGATTTGTTTGCTGAAAGAACGTAGGAAGTGGCGGCAAGATATTTGTGTTTGCTGAGAATTCATTTTAGGTCTTAAGGAAAATTTTGAAGTGTGTTTATAAACAAACGGGATGCTCAAACTTAAGGCAATACCATCGGCCACCTAACACGAGCACCAACCACATGTTCACATTGAATCCAATCATATGTTGTTTGTTTGAGTTATAATATCGAGTGTACCCTATTACGTAAAATTCTACTTACGTACGGACAGAAAAAAAGATACCATTGTATTGAGGTCAGTGCCCCGATCCCAAAAATATAAAAATCTCGGTAGATTAACTCATATTTTGAAACTTCAAAATGTTGATTACAGGGTGCAAAATACTTCAAATAAAAAGTCTCTTATTAAATTAATTAAAAATTTCAGTAAAATTCTAAAAATTAAATTATCACTATGTCCCAAAAGAACCTTGTCTAAATTCAAAACCGATATTCAAATACATTTGAATAACCGTTATGGCCACGAACGAATATACCACTGTTTTTCTGAATATTTAATTTGGACATAACAAAAAATCTACATGACGAAATCCCGATTTTTCTCTTCCACTAGAAAAATCTACTTCACCAGCCCCGAACGTTTCTTGTTTCATAGAAATCCGATTTAAAATGAACCCTGTACATTCAGTTGAAGTTCGAATCACCAATTTACGAACTGCAGCACCATTTAGAGCTCGATTTTAATTATAATATAATTATACGTTCAAACTGTCGTTCAAATAATATATTCGTTATTGTAATTCAATTTTCAACTGAATTATATAATTTGAATTGCCGAGCTCACATTATATCACCATTTCAGCCAATTCTGATTATTCAGAATTATATATGTTAATTAATTTATTATTTTAATTAAATATTCACCATTATTTAATTCCACGACCATTAAATTCACTATATCACTATTTATATAATTAAATAAATTAATTATAATACCTCTGCAAATGCGGGTCATTACAATCTTCCCACTTAAAATAATTTCGTCCTCGAAATTGCTAAGGTAGAGAACGACCCTATTGACTGGTCAGAACTTATTCGTTCACTTCTTAACTCCAGTTTTCAACTAGACCAATTTAAATTCAATTAAATTATTAATTACTTCTTATCAACGAAAATGTTCAAAATCCTGAAAATTTTCAAACGCCTTAACTTTTCAAAAAAATTCGCCAGCACCTCCTTTGTACTGGTCAATAGGTCAAACTCCAACTCGCCTCTCTAGGCCATCTCCAACCTAAAAGAAAATCAAATAGCCAAGCGGATTGCCAATTCGGCTTGCCAATTCAGCTCATAAATCTTAAATCCAATAGAAATATAAACTTGTACTTTTTTGTCGGCGTATCATTATATCCTTTCCAACTGTTATCAATTCAGCGGATACAAGGGTCATCCCAATCAAATTCCAATCTGCTTTTATCCATAACACAACTATTCGCTTATAGCCGAGCCAAATATCATTTCAACTCGAGGTTCTTCTCGATTCCCAACTCTTAACTTGATTATCACATTACACTTCAAATTTGAATCTCACAATCCAATTTGTCTTGATATCATTCTAATTCAATCTCAGTTACCACTTTACTGGCTATACTTTAATTCAAATTTGCTTTCACAAATTTCTGTTAAATTTGTTTTTAATTCAAACAGTCTTTCCCTGGGAGTTTTTTTTTTGACATTTTACTCTTTTCAAAAATCAAATTTTCCTTTTGAACATGTCACTGAGCCCTTAATTAATATTCCATTAGTTAAATCACTTCTCTATTTCTTTATCAATATTTGTTAACTAAATATTTTCAATAACCATATTGGCCGTTTATGTTATTTGGAAATCATTTCCGAATATCGCCTTCCTTTATTTTCTAAACTTTAGAAAATATATGCTATTTATAATAGGAAAATATTCCAATTACTTATCTCTTTTCCGATCTCGTTTATTTCTATACTTAGGAAATATTCTTTATTATATTTCCAAGCTTACACTTACTTGGGTTAAAACGCATGTTGTGTAAAACATCGTTACGACAACCCAAATACTATATTCAACTAACTCTTATTCAACATTGAACTTCAAGCCTGAAATCGTACTATTTATTTGTTAATAATGAAATCAATCAAGTTGGTGTATAACTACCTCTCAGACCTTGACTGAATAATATTTATAACGTCAAAACAGATATGACTACTTACTCGAATAATCAATACCATACAAATACTTGTTCACTTTTGAACACGTATACGCTTCCTCTTTCTATTCTTACTAGAGTTTATTCTTAGTCTTCCTTTTTGATTTTACTTTTCTATTTCTAAGTTCGTTTCCTTATCGACTTCTATATATATATATATATATATATATATATATATATATATATATATATATATATATATATATCGATACGTTGATTTCTAACTATCAAATTATCTTAAAAATATTCTAACTCCTTAAATTCCCAGAAAAATTCGCCATAACCTCCTTTATAACAGGAGCATTGGGTTATTTCAAATAGCCTCCCATGGCCCTCACCAATCCAAAAGAAAAAGAAAAAGCCAAGCGGCTAGCCGATACGGCGCATAAAATCTCATATATGAATTAGATACGTACCTTTTCATCGAGCATTCTATTTATATACCTTCATACATTATCCATACATATCTCATGTATATTTATACCTGCCCAATCAATTTTAACTATACCTGATCGTTTTAACTCAATTCGTTAATTAATTTGTTAATTAACTCCTTAGTCTATTTCACTTTTATATTTGAACATGACATGTTCAAATATTTTTTAACTTGCTTATTAACTAATTTGAATCCAAATTTCAAATTTAAGTTCTATATTCGATTTCAAATATCCAATTACAAATCCAAATCACCTTTCAAAGTTCAACTTCAAATTCAAAACTCGATTGACTAATTCCTCTTCGACTTAGTTAATTCTATTCAATTTCTATTCAAATTTTATATCACTTCTATTATTCAAATCTATATATCAAATTCTATTATTCAAATTCTATATATCAATTCTATTCAAATTCCATATTATAAATCCCATTTGAATTTCTATATTCAAATTCTATATATCAAATTCTATATATCAAACTGTAACAACCCGTATTTTCAATAATCTGTTATAACATAAATCGAGGCATAATTTAACTCTAAAATCTGAATCAAGGGAAACGGGCTATGCCATTGCGTTCGTCTCGGAAAAATACGCGAAATAGAGTCCGAGTTTTCGAAAATCGGAGTCCATATGACCCGATTAAGGCCCAACGAAGTTTTCAGAAAATTTCAAAGTAAAAAACAGATTTCAAATTCAAGTTTGAATTTGAAAATTTGGGCCAGTTTGGGCCAGGCGGGAAAATTCCCGCCAGAGCACCCAAGTCGATAGCCCTGTCGACTTGGGAGTCGACTTGGTTGGACCCAAGTCGACAGCCCTGTCGACTTGGCTGTCGACTTGGTCCAGCCGGGCAGTTCTGCCTGGTGCACCATTTTGGGTTTGTGTTGAGCTTGGGGGCCAGATTCGGTTTTGAGGGCAGAGATTGGAACTAGGGTTTAATCCTAGGGTTGAAACTAATCCTAATGTCTATAAATAAGGCCCTAACCTAACCCTAAATCATCATTAATCAATCCTACAACTAAACTATGGCAAAATTTTACCTCTCATGGCCTCCACTCTCTTCATAAAACTCTAAAATTATTTCTAAGAGAGATTTTCCATGCATACAAGTGTTTTCAAGCTTGTATGAGCATCATTAGCTTGCATTCAAGTCAAGTTTCCATATTTACATCATAAAGCAAGGGTTTTGATCATTTTGGCTCAAGGGTTTTTATGTTAGAGCTTGCATTTTTGGGTCTAATTGGTTGCATAAGGGCTTTGTCATAGTTTTGTGTGTCTTCATAAGCATTGTAAGCCCTATTCTACTTTCATACTTAAACTCTAAAGTTAAATGTATGATATGCAAGTTTGCCATGATATGCAAGTTTACTAAGTCATGCTATGCAAGTTTGATATGTTATGTTATGCAAGTTTGCCATGTTGTGATATGCAAGTTTATCAAGTTATGATATGCAAGTTTATGTGCAAGTTTGAGATGTTATGATATGCAAGTTTTGTTATGCAAGTATGCCATGTTATGATGTGCAAGTATGCCATGTTATGAGATGCAAGTTTATCATGTTATGTTATGCAAGTTTGATATGCAAGTTTGTCATATGATATGCAAGTTATGTTATGCAAGTTTGGGATGATCATTTGGTTCATGTTATCATGTTATGCAAGCTTATCTTGGGTTTATGAGCCTAAAGCTTCAAGCTTTATGCTAAAGGTTGCATTTTGGCAACATGTAAGTTATCACATCCCTTATGATAACTTGCATGTGAGGCTAAATGCGAACTTATGGCCATTTCTACATGGCATTTATCAACATGTATCACCAATATGCTAAGTTTGGTTTTATGCATGCTTTTGAGGCCTAAAAATGTAATATGCAAGTATATGAACATATGTACATTTCATATGCCACCATGTTGAACTTGTGGCTTCAACACCTTTTATGTCATGATTATGCCAAGTTCCCTCTTTCTATCCTTTATGCGCTATTGCGATATGTAAGCGATGGGATTGCGTTTGGGGTTGGGTAAAAGTAAAAGACATAAAAACATAAGCTTGGGAATTTACCTATTAAGTTAGGTTTACCCATTGGGAATTTACCTATTAAGTTAGGTCTACCCAATTGCTTGAAAACGTGTAATGTGTTTTGGAAACACGATGGACATGACACTTAGAAAATATAAGTGTGACCAACTCGAGGTTGGGTTGAGTTTGTAGCGTAAACCTACCCGGAACCGACCGGCTTAACTAGTTGCTACAAACAATAGGACCCAATGTGAGAAGTTGGCCATGTTGTACCTTGAACCCGAGGTTAGACCAAGTTGTGGTGTAAAGCTACCCGGACCCGCCCGGCTTAACTAGTAACCACAACAAGGTCTAATGTGATAGGTTAAGGCGCATTAAATTAATTAATGCCTAGTGATTAGGGTAAAGTCATGGTCCACTTAATACTTAACCAATTTGGGCTCGGTAGATTAATCAGGGTTAAGTCGTGAACTCATCGTTACACTTAACCAAGTTAATCCATGATTAGCAAGAGGGTTAAACCGTACTTAACCCACTAGAAAATCCTAGCAATGGGGGCCCACTCCAGCAGTAATCCCAAGTTTGTATCATTAAGACCCTAGGGACTGGGCTAGGGAGGGGGCACGATTACTGGGCTGGAGGTAAGCGACCAATAAACGACGGCAGGGTGGTACGCCGATGTAGTTCCGGACGGACTATGGTCGTGCACGTAGTCCGTATTTGGAGAAGTCAAGCATGGGTACCAGTAGATCGAGACTGTGCACTCATATTTACGGTGTCCAGGGGTTGGCACCCTAGGGCTTGATACACCCGAAGGGTGGACCCGGCACAGTTCGACTACAATTATGTTTGGGTCGTATTGACTCCAACACGTGACGAGTTAGGCTTAGGGAGCCGATCGACTAGACCTTTTGGTTGGACCTCGTGTTAGGGTCACTTCATGTTATTGGACCTCGTGTTAGGGTCACTTCATGTTATTGGACCTCGTGTTAGGGTCACTTCATGTTATTGGACCTCGTGTTAGGGTCACTTCATGTTATTGGACCTCGTGTTAGGGTCACTTCATGTTATTGGACCTCGTGTTAGGGTCACTTCATGCTATTGGACCTCGTGTTAGGGTCACTTCATGCTATTGGACCTCGTGTTAGGGTCAATTCATGTTATTGGACCTCGTGTTAGGGTCACTTCATGTTATTGGACCTCGTGTTAGGGTCACTTCATGTTATTGGACCTCGTGTTAGGGTCACTTCATGTTATTGGACCTCGTGTTAGGGTCACTTCATGTTATTGGGCCAAAGAGTGGGCCAAGGGATCAATACTTGTTTATTCCAGTCATGTTAGTTTGCTAGTACACCTGTGGTGCAAAAATCTTAATCCTGATTATGCGATGACACCTTTATCTACCTTGTTAGTTAATCATCATGCTAGTATGTTGTTATCCTTATGTTCATCCCTTCTTCTCATGCCAGTTAAATTTATCAGTTTACATTGATTGTAGTAGGGCTTACTCAGTCTTTTTGACTGACCTGTTTTCTTTCGCCTCTTTTCTTCCGTCCCCCCCCCCCCCAGGTTCTCAGGGTGGGAACGTTGGAGCTTAGCTTGGATTTCGGATTGCTTGCTTGTGGGATTTCAGCTCATGTACGGTTTCGACATGAAGCTAGCTATGGTTATCACTTATTTTGGGGATAGTACTTATGTATTTCAGTTTTTCAGAAATGTTGTTTTTATCTAGACTTGTGTATTTGGAAAATTGACATTATGTTGTACCAGACTTGTTTTGAAATGGTTTGAAATCTTCCGCTGTTTTATCTATGTTATTTACTCTGTTTACATATATACATATGTTCTTGTTCTGCCTTGATATATCATTATGCATGTTTACCTGATTCAAACGCCCCTCCAAAGTCAGAGTGCTTGCAAGGGTCACCCTGGCGGAGGTGGGGTGTTACATTTGGTATCAGAGCATATGGTTTACGAGAAGGAACAAAAAGGTTTTTAGAAAACTTTTGGAAAACTATTTTCAAAACCAAGTATAAAGTATTTTCCAAAGAAAAGTCTAGTTTACTTTAAAGGCTATTCCCCAAAAAGCCATTAGCAAAATTACTTCGTTTTTCTCCATTCTGAATCTGTCTTTTTTCTTCGTCTTCAGTATGGCCGATAACTTTGCTCTTCCGGAGGGAGTACACGTACATGTTTGGTATAGGAGACTTTTGTAGGCTAGGGCGACCGAAGCCGGCCCCGCGGATGTTCCTCCTCCTCCTCAGGTAGTTAATGTTCCTCCTCCTCCTGTTGCTGAGGTTCCTCTTCCTCTTTCCCCTCAGCATCCTCAAACTGACTTCGCAAAGATTTGCCAAGATTTTAAGGCGATGGGTTGCAAGAATTTCTTTGGAACCGAGACTTATGTAGAGGCAAGGAATTGGTTGAAAGAAACCGAAGATCTTTTTGCCTTCTTTGATATAGGTGACCGTAGGAAGGTTTTATTAGCAGTGTGGTTGCTAAAGGAAGAAGCTGCACGTTGGTGGGTGGTCACCACCGCTACTAGGCCAATTGAGACTTGGGATGACTTTCGGGGAAAGTTTGGACTAAGGTTCCTATCACTGAAGCAAGGGGACATGACTATTAGGGAATACATAGATAAGTTTAATCAACTGGCTCGGGTCGGTTTAGACTTGGTTAACACAGCTCAGAAGAAGGCCCTATACTTTGCTCTAGGATTAAACGAGCCATTACATGGTTTAGCCATGTCTCATGTACCTTGGGGCAACTTTCGAGAGCTTGGTGAATATGGCCCTACTCAATGAAGAGAATAGGAGTGACAAGAAGGAGGAGAAGTCTGAAGATAAGAAGGAAAAGAAGTGCTTTACTTGTGGAAGCTCGACTCATCTAAACAAGGATTGCAGGAAAAGGAAGGGCACTTGCTTTAACTGTGGAGAAATGGGACACTTCACTAAGGACTGCCCGAAGAAGCAAGGGCAAGGCCAGGGTCAGACTCAGCGTGCTGGACCTTCAGGAGGGCAAGTTCATGTTCTCAATGCCGCTCCAGTTCCCGATCGAGGTAGTATTTCTGTTGAAAGTCTTGTTTACATTTCTGATTTTCCTGTTCGTACCTTGTTTGATTTTGGTGCATCGCATAGTTTATTTCATCTGATCTAGTTGAAAGTTTGCACCTAAGTACTAGTCTAGTTAGTGATCCCGTGTGTGTTTCAAATCCAATTGGGGGTTCCGCCCATTTGTCTATTATCTACGTGGATTTGGAAGTCTCTATCTTAGTGTAGAGTTCTCGCATGATGCTTATATTCTCGGTTTCATGGGGTATGGGTTGATTTTTGGGCATGGATTGGTTGTCCAGTTTTGGAGCCATTCTTGATTTTTGAGCATAGGGTTGAGAGGCTCATGACTCGCCTCGGTAATACCCTAAGAATTTCTAGTAACCCTATGAGTCCCGTCATGTTGTGTTATCTTGAATCCCTCAACTCGTCTATCGATAGTTTGTAATCGGTGAGGGTGGTCCGAGAATATCCTGATATCTTGGGTGAAGTGAAGGGGGTTACCCCTAAACGAGAGATAGATTTCCGTATTTATCTAGTTGATAATGCCAAGAAAATTCTATGGCCGGTAAGGCACATGGCCCCGCAAGATGAGATTTAAGAAAGCAAGTCAAGGAGTTGCTTGAGAAGAACTTCATTAGATGAAGTATATCTGAATGGGGAGCGCCTGTAGTATTTGCTACCAAGGCAGATGGTTCTCTCCGACTTTGTGTTGACTATCGAGAGTTAAATAAGCTGACTAAGAAGAACAGACACCCGTTACCGAGGATTGATGATCTCTTTGACCAGCTTGTCGGTGCTTCTGTTTTCTCTCAGCTTGATCTTGCTACTGGATTCCATCAGCTCAGAGTAGCTGAAGATAGTATAGAAAAGACTGCGTTCATAACTCCGGATGGATTCTTAGAATGGCTGGTCATGCCATTCAGTTTGACTAATGCACCCGCCTACTTCGTGGACTTGATGAGTAGGGTGTTCAGGGAGTTCTTGAACAAGTTTGTCGTGGTCTTCGTAGATGATATTCTGATCTTCTCTAAGGACGAGGAAGGACATGTTAGACATCTCAAGGAGGTGATGGATACGCTTAGAGCGCATCAGTTGAAAGCCAAGTCCTCCAAATGTCATTTTGGAGAAAAGAAGTTAGATTTCTTGGGCACATAGTTTCTAAGCAAGGCTTAGCGGTGGATCCCGCTAAGGTAGTTACAGTTCAGGATTGGAAGACTCCAAGGAATGCAACCGAAGTAGAAGTTCTCTCAGTTTAATAAGTAGTTAGCGTCCCTTGAGTTTAGACCTACCCTTCTGGATCAAGTAGGGACTTCACAGAAAGAAGACCCGCAGTTAGTCGAGAGCATGGACAAGTTGATTCGAGGCGAGATGGTAAGTCACCTCGCTATAGATGACAAGGGATGGATAAGACGCGATGAGAGAAAGAAGGTTCTTGAAGATGCACATCACCCGAGGAGGTGGCCGAGTTTGCCCCAAGGTGCATGTTGTGCCAACAGGTTAGAGGCCGAGTCATAGAAGCCCGGTGGGCTATTATATCCGTTGGAGGTCCCCGCAATGGAAGAGGGAAAAGCATCACGAAGTATTTCGTGGATGGACTGCCTAGGTCAAGGAAAGAGAATACGAGCATGTGTGTCATAATAGGTAGACTCACGAAGAGTGCTCATTTCACTCCGGTAAAGAGCGAACTGCATCATAGCTAGCAACAGTTTACTTTCAAGAAATAAAGCAGTTGCACGAAGTTCACTAAAGTATAGTTAGTAACCATGGCTTAATCTTCACTAGCCAGTTTTGGGATAGTCTACGGGAAGTCATGGGCAAGTAACTGAATCTAAGCACGGCCTATCATTCGCAGGCGGATGGTTCATTGGCAACATGGATTGGTATTTTCAAGAAAAGTTCTGCTGCGTGGAATACTTTATAGTAAGTAAACGAGATCTAGGATTCACTAGTGAATTTTGGAGAGCTTGCATGAAACCATGAGGTCATAGTTATGTTTAAGCCAAGAATGATAGAAGAGTAAGTGAAAGAGGAAGACGAGAGACGACAATGAAATGGGTTCCAACTCATATTTGGAAATAAGAGTTAGGAAGCTAAGAAGTCATGAGGTAAAAGACGGTCAAAACACAGTGGAGTTAAACTCAAGGAAACGTGACTTAGAAGACTGAAGGCTAGATACGCGCATCATATCTCTTTTTAAGAGCATATCCTTGATCCTTGTTTTCCTGTGGAACTTACTCGCATATTATCTTTTTATGTATATCCTCTCGGTCCCATTTTCGGTCCTATTTCTGTCGGGAGGTATAACTTATTGGCTAGTAATACATGTCAGGGTTTGAAGGGGGTCCGTTAGGTTGACTAAACCTTTTGGGCTTTTATAGGATATGGATTGGGTTAGGAAGGGATTTCTTGTAATCCGAAAGAGGAGTATATCCTGCTTATCTTCCCGATCTCTTTGTAGCATATCTTTTGCTATCCATGTTTGTCTGGATTATCTAGTATATCGTGTTAATCTTGTCATGAGAACCTTAGGTAGAAACCCTTTGGATGAAACATGTGTTTGAAACATGTTATGCTTGATGGTTGCAAGTGGTTGCAAGTGTTTGCAAGTGGTTACTCGTGAATGCATTATACACGTTAGGCACTAGATCGGCTCACACACTCCTCATATTGCATATGCATGAGTGTTTATGCTTATTCATGGATGAAAATTTTTGTGTTATCACATGGATGCTGCATATGGATGTATGTTATGTGCACACATATAGATGTTATACATTATGTTAGGAATTGCATACATATGGATTCATTTCACTAACATAATTTGCATTGATGATATTTGCCTTAGATAAGTACATATACACACACCTTTGCATATGTTCATACAACATTTAGAATCTTTTAAGGACAATGATTGCTCGTGGATGATGTTTTGAGTAGATGGATGATTGGATGGTAGGATACGTTCTTCCTAACTTGAAGATTTCGGGGACGAAATCCTTTAAGGAGGGGAGAGTGTAACAACCCGTATTTTCAATAATCTGTTATAACATAAATCGAGGCAGAATTTAACTCTAAATTCTGAATCAAGGGAAACAGGCTATGCCATTGCGTTCGTCTCGGAAAAATACGCGAAATAGAGTCCGAGTTTTCGAAAATCGGAGTCCGTATGACCCGATTAAGGCCCAACGAAGTTTTCAGAAAATTTCAAAGTAAAAACAGATTTCAAATTCAAGTTTGAATTTGAAAATTTGGGCCAGTTTGGGCCAGGCGGGAAAATTCCCGCCAGAGCACCCAAGTCGACAGCCCTGTCGACTTGGGAGTCGACTTGGTTGGACCCAAGTCGACAGCCCTGTCGACTTGGCTGTCGACTTGGTCCAGCCGGGCAGTTCTGCCTGGTGCACCATTTTGGGTTTGTGTTGAGCTTAGGGGCCAGATTCGGTTTTGAGAGCTGAGATTGGAACTAGGGTTTAATCCTAGGGTTGAAACTAATCCTAATCTCTATAAATAAGGCCCTAACCTAACCCTAAATCATCATTAATCAATCCTACAACTAAACTATGGCAAAATTTTACCTCTCATGGCCTCCACTCTCTTCATAAAACTCTAAAATTGTTTCTAAGAGAGGTTTTCCATGCATACAAGTGTTTTCAAGCTTGTATGAGCATCATTAGCTTGCATTCAAGTCAAGTTTCCATATTTACATCATAAAGCAAGGGTTTTGATCATTTTGGCTCAAGGGTTTTTATGTTAGAGCTTGCATTTTTGGGTCTAATTGGTTGCATAAGGGCTTTGTCATAGTTTTGTGTGTCTTCGTAAGCATTGTAAGCCCTATTCTACTTTCATACTTAAACTCTAAAGTTAAATGTATGATATGCAAGTTTGCCATGATATGCAAGTTTACTAAGTCATGCTATGCAAGTTTGATATGTTATGCTATGCAAGTTTGCCATGTTGTGATATGCAAGTTTATCAAGTTATGATATGCAAGTTTATGTGCAAGTTTGAGATGTTATGATATGCAAGTTTTGTTATGCAAGTATGCCATGTTATGATGTGCAAGTATGCCATGTTATGAGATGCAAGTTTATCATGTTATGTTATGCAAGTTTGTCATATGATATGCAAGTTATGTTATGCAAGTTTGGGATGATCATTTGGTTCATGTTATCATGTTATGCAAGCTTATCTTGGGTTTATGAGCCTAAAGCTTCCAGCTTTATGCTAAAGGTTGCATTTTGGCAACATGTAAGTTATCACATCCCTTATGATAACTTGCATGTGAGGCTAAATGCGAACTTATGGCCATTTCTACATGTAATTTATCAACATGTATCACCAATATGCTAAGTTTGGTTTTATGCATGCTTTTGAGGCCTAAAAATGTAATATGCAAGTATATGAACATATGTACATTTCATATGCCACCATGTTGAACTTGTGGCTTCAACACCTTTTATGTCATGATTATGCCAAATTCCCTCTTTCTATCCTTTATGCGCTATTGCGATATGTAAGCGATGGGATTGCGTTCGGGGTTGGGTAAAAGTAAAAGACATAAAAACATAAGCTTGGGAATTTACCTATTAAGTTAGGTCTACCCATTGGAAATTTACCTATTAAGTTAGGTCTACCCAATTGCTTGAAAACGTGTAATGTGTTTTGGAAACACGATGGACATGACACTTAGAAAATATAAGTGTGACCAACTCGAGGTTGGGTTGAGTTTGTTGCGTAAACCTACCCGGAACCGACCGACTTAACTAGTTGCTACAAACAATAGGACCCAATGTGAGAAGTTGGCCATGTTGTACCTTGAACCCGAGGTTAGACCAAGTTGTGGTGTAAAGCTACCCGGACCCGCCCGGCTTAACTAGTAACCACAACAAGGTCTAATGTGAGAGGTTAAGGCGCATTAAATTAATTAATGCCTCGTGATTAGGGTTATGTCATGGTCCACTTAATACTTAACCAATTTGGGCTCGGTAGATTAATCAGGGTTAAGTCGTGAACTCATCGTTACACTTAACCAAGTTAATCCATGATTAGCAAGAGGGTTAAACCGTACTTAACCCACTAGAAAATCCTATCAGTGGGGGCCCACTCCAGCAGTAATCCCAAGTTTGTATCATTAAGACCCTAGGCACTAGGCTAGGGAGGGGGCACGATTACTGGGCTGGAGGTAAGCGACCAATAAACGACGGCAGGGTGGTACGCCGATGTAGTTCCGGACGGACTATGGTCGTGCACGTAGTCCGTATTTGGAGAAGTCAAGCATGGGTACCAGTAGATCGAGACTGTGCACTCATGTTTATGGTGTCCACGGGTTGGCACCCTAGGGCTTGATACACCCGAAGGGTGGACCCGGCACAGTTCGACTACAATTATGTTTGGGCCGTATTGACACCAACACGTGACGAGTTAGGCTTAGGGAGTCGATCGACTAGACCGTTTGGTTGGACCTCGTGTTAGGGTCACTTCATGTTATTGGACCTCGTGTTAGGGTCACTTCATGTTATTGGACCTCGTGTTAGGGTCACTTCATGGTATTGGACCTCGTGTTAGGGTCACTTCATGTTATTGGACCTCGTGTTAGGGTCACTTCATGCTATTGGACCTCGTGTTAGGGTCACTTCATGCTATTTGACCTCGTGTTAGGGTCACTTCATGTTATTGGACCTCGTGTTAGGGTCACTTCATGTTATTGGACCTCGTGTTAGGGTCACTTCATGTTATTGGACCTCGTGTTAGGGTCACTTCATGTTATTAGGCCAAAGCTTGGGCCAAGGGATCAATACTTGTTTATTCCAGTCATGTTAGTTTGCTAGTACACCTGTGGTGCAAAAATCTTAATCCTGATTATGCGATGACACCTTTATCTACCTTGTTAGTTAATCATCATGCTAGTATGTTGTTATCCTTATGCTCATCCCTGCTTCTCATGCCAGTTAACTTTATCAGTTTACATTGATTGTAGTAGGGCTTACTCAGTCTTTTTTACTGACCTGTTTTCTTTCGCCTCTTTTCTTCCGTTTCCCCCCCCAGGTTCTCAGGGTGGGAACGTTGGAGCTTAGCTTAGATTTCGGATTGCTTGCTTGTGGGATTTCAGCTCATGTACGGTTTCGACATGAAGCTAGCAATGGTTATCACTTATTTTGGGGATAGTACTTATGTATTTCAGTTTTTCAGAAATGTTGTTTTTATCTAGACTTGTGTATTTGGAAAATTGACATTATGTTGTACCAGACTTGTTTTGAAATGGTTTGAAATCTTCCGCTGTTTTATCTATGTTATTTACTCTGTTTACATATATACATATGTTCTTATTCTGCCTTGATATATCATTATGCATGTTTACCTGATTCAAACGCCCCTCCAAAGTCAGAGTGCTTGCAAGAGTCACCCTGGCGGAGGCGGGGTGTTACACAAACTCTATATTATAAATCCCATTTCGAAATTCAACACAACTTGTCTTTCCCAAAACAAATTCAAAACAGTATCTCTGGTAGTAATTCGTCACTTGCAACTCGAAAATGTATACTGGTGATGCAGTTGTATCATAGGAATCTATTTTCCAGCGATCGAAGTGAGTTCAATACTATAAAACCATTTCTAAACATTTCCACTTTGAAACTCATTTCAAAATATAATTCACACTGCTTGTAGAACAATTTAAAATCTCCCAGGATCTTAAATTTTCCTTATTTTTAATCCAAATCCATTTACAAACACTTATCCAATTTTCCAGATTTTTAATTTAATTTCCGGTTTAAATTTTAGATTTAACTCATTTGATCTCACGTATTTCACTTATATGAATTCTGATTGGTTATTTACATAACCATTTAATTTATAATCTTACTTGATTATAATAACAACCAATATATCCACTATATTATAATTTTGATATATGTATATATATATATATCTTCTCTATATCAAGATATACCTTGGGTAAACTTATTTTAATTTACCCTCTTTTCAAAACATATAGTGTCGACCCATCGTATTCGAGTGTTTATAAACCCCTACCGATACAGTAGATCAAACTGATCGACCAGAACACATAAACAACTCAACCAATAAATCTCCACAATATAAAACAATTTTTATATCAATAATAAATACGCTCACTCGTATATATACACTCAAGCTCAATCTAGGGTGTTACTAACCCTATATCTACCGAGTCACGCCACAGAGCCAAGGTAATTCACTTAACCTTAAGCTTTGATACCAATTGTAATGACTCGAGTTTTTGTCAACTTTGGTTATCGCCATAAACTCAATGATGACTAACCAAACGTCGAAAAATACCAGATGATTAATGAAAGAAATTAGAGGGTGAGGAAAGATAAGATAGAAACTTAGAATAGAAGAAGAAGAAGAAGAAGAAGAAGAAGAACACAACATCAGAGTAACACGAACCACACAGCGAAACGAATAACATATAATAGATAACATATCCTTGAAATAAAATCAGTATATGTATACAATAACATTATCAGAGTACAACATTTACAACACAGCGGAAATAAACTATAGCTATATGATCCTGAAGCCTCCTGCTCCAAGCTCTTCCAGTATATCTGCAAATCCCGACTACTTGACTGCCCGTACAAAATTGGGCACCCAAGAGTTGAGGGAAAAAAACAAAATAAACTCCGAGTCAGTCATGGGACTGGTGTGAGTAAAACAATTTAAAACAGTTCAAGCAGGTAAATGATATCTCATAAGACCACGCCGTGTAACGAAATGGGTTTTTCCCTTATGAGAATCCAAATGTTCTTTATATCAAAACCTTTTGATATTATAATAATGTCTATCAACCACAATATAATAATCATCTAGCAGAAACGCTTTCATCTCACGTTCTACATATATAGTATAAAATCAAAACCGCAAGCACGTATTGGGAAATGGATTTCCAACTATGACAAGGTATGGAACCACCTTTCGCTCGTGTACCTCTAGAGTGGAATACACTGGGTTCAACAAGAATATCTTGCAACCCGACCACACATGACCGACCACTCATTTCGCTTGAGTGTATCGAATGTATATAAACAACGGTTGGGATCAGCAACCGTTTCCCGAATGGGACAACATTAACAATAGATTTTTTTGAAGTAAATGAAACTCTAGATCAGGTGATTATACACCCTACTTCGGGGCGACCGACTTAGCCATGCTGCCTGCCCGATTTCTGTCATTTACCAGATGTGAGGCTTGAGGTTATGCTTAATCATCACATCAGATTCACTTCGAATGCTACATTGTCAGATCCATCGAAAATCACTATTGATGTCTGCAATAGTACATTATGTGTTAGCTAAAGATGTTTCCTTCTCCGCTTCCACTCTTGGTACGGTTGAAGAAATCAATGTATGTGACCTTTCTGAAAATACTCTGTCAGATATTCATCCATACAAGTCATCTTGGAACAGGATGAACCGAACGCACTATTCAATACATCCATCTTAGGCACTGTTATCTAAGACTTATACAATAGCCCTTGCACTTTACTCCGCCTTCAATTATTTTGGCATATATGATTCGCAACGCTTATGCCAATACAGAGTGGTTCTTTGGATAATAATCCAACCGGTCTCTCCATATTATCAACGTTAAAATGGTGAAAATCTTCGGTAGTTTGTGAGTTAACTATCGAAGAAAAACACGTTTGCAAACAACGATATTATTTCCAGATGGAAATTCTATCAATCAATCATCAATCATATAAATATATATTCATATTTGTTTATTTTCTATGTTTAGAAAATATACGTTAACATTGGAAAACATTTCCATCTCTAATCCATATTTCCAATTTCTATATTTGATTATGTTTCTAATTCTATTTGGAAAAAAAAATCCAAATCTTCTTTACTTGGATTTAAATAGATGTTTAAATCAACATCGCGATGACAACTCGAACCACTATACTTGTTTACTAAATTCACTTAACCACTTTCACTCTCGAACCTTAACCATTTCTAAATTAAAAACAAAGTCAATCAAGTTGGAGTATAACTACCTCTCAGACCTTAACTGAACAACATTTCAAATCTCGAAATAGGGTAAGTTCATCTTTTAACCCTTTAACACTTCCTTACGAAATCTCGGATTCTATTTACGAAGCCCCTTCTTTTACAAGTTTACGTGATTATAACAATGGTGTTATAATCTGCTGCATCCGAAATACATTATCTTTACTATGACTTTTATTTCCTAACTCGAATAATATAACGACAACTAATTTATTTACTCCTATTCAGTTAACTCTAATCTATAACTCTTATTGGAATAACTCCAACCTAATAACTCTTATTGGATTAACTCTTATTCTAATAACTTATTCGAATAACGTATATTCGATTTGCTTACTTTCGAATACTTATATTAAAAAATCTCTTTCTTCGAATAAATCTTATTCGATTTAACACCTATCGAATAACTAGATTCGATCAACTCACTTCGAATATTTCTGATTCGATTATCTCACTTCGAATATCTCTGAATCGGTTATCTCACTTTGAATATCTACTATTCGATTATCTCACTTCGAATATCTACTATTCGATTATCTCACTTCGAGTATCTACTATTCGATTATCTCACTTCGAATATCTACTATTCGATTATCTCACTTCTTCGAATAACTAAATTCGATTAACTCATTTCAACTCTATTCGAATAAATTAAGTTCGATTAACTCCATTCGAATAACTCTAGTTCGATTTAACTCTATTCAATAACTCTAGTTCGATTTAACTCTATCGATTAACTCTAACTGATCAACTCTAACGGTTTAACTCTAATTTATTAACCCTAACTGATTAACTCTAATTAGTTAAACCTAACTGATTACTCTAATTGATTAACCCTAACTGGTTAATTCACTTCAATTAACTCCTATTGAATTAACTCCTATGATTTATTCCTTTTCTATTTGTTTACTTAACAGATAACTATTCCCTTTTCAATTCTACTTATTTAACCAATAAATAATTCTTTTCTCTTTTGTATTTATTTAACTAATAAATTTCTCTTTTGTCTTTTCTATTTATTTTCTATAAATAAATGATCCTTTTTAATTCTATTTATTTATTCCCTATAAATAAATAATCCTTTCATTTTTATTTATTCCCTGAATAAATATTCCTCTTTATAATATCCTTTGATTTTATAAATAATTTTCCATCTTATAAAATCCATTGATTTTATAATATTTTCTCTTTATTAAATTCTAATTCATTTTATAAATGAATATCCCTTTTTATAGAATCCTTTGATTTTATAAATTAATTTCCTTTTCCATTCTATTTGAAAATGGTTTACAAATATCTCTCTTTCTATTTTATTTGTAATTATTTTACAAATATCCCTATTTCTATTTGGTTTACAAATATCTTCACTTATCCTTGTTTTATGAATATTTCCTTTTTATTCCTTTTCACAAATATTTATTTAACTAGTAAATATTTCATTTTATAAAATCCTTTGATTTTATAAATATTTCTTTTCAATATAACATTTGAAAATCTCCTTTACAACATTCCAGTATTTTTCATGGTATTTAAAATACCAACTGACCATGATCGATATCGTTCAAACACACATAATCAACACAGATTATATCTCACTTCATATATTACAATATATGAAACAAAACAGTATTTTATATATTGAGGAACCCAGTTGGGTCCCTCCAACCTGTTTCCCTGCATCACAGATGTTAAACCATAAAATTAACATCAACTTCATTTCAATATGAAATGTTCTGATAAATAGCATCAATATATATAACGGTTTATATGTATATATATATATATATATATATATATATATATAATTTCAACTAACTGACTAGCTGTTCAATCAACCAAATCAACCCACGGCAATCAACAGATAATTATCAGTTCTAACAATACGTTATAAAAATATAAATGTTCAGAGTTGTTGAGTTTTAGTCACATTGGCAGTTCATCTTTAAAGAACGATAAACTGTTTGTTTTATTTGAATCAAACAATTTATTTCGCCATAAATTCATACGAGCTTCAGTCCACTTCCAGTCAGTCCCATTGTGTTGCTCCCGTCCACACGGTCCCGTCGGATCTTGTTTCGCTCAATTCTGACATCGTATGTGATAGTTATGAATTTTACAAGTTAATACGCATTTAAATAAATAAACTTGAATTTCGTTTGGTTTGGGCTTTAATAACCTGGCCCAACTTCCATTACCAGCTCCAACCGTATGAATGGTTTTCTTCCCCGAATTCACATTCACGGAACCGCTACCTCACAATCCCCGTTGACCTATCGTTTGACCCACGTTCATACTCCACCAATTTCCTTCCAGTAAGTCACTCTCCACCTTAAAACCCACTCCCAAACAGTTCTTCCTTCACCTTTTCTTGTGAAAAACTATCGCCAAAAAGCAAAAAAAAATTGTTTTTCCCATTGCACAAGCTATACACACCACTCCATGTCATCAAGCTTACGTCCAGTTCTTCATTCCTCCTCCTGCCATTATTCGCATCCATTCCATCTCGCTGCACATCCCCATTTCCGCCACTAAAACAGTGACTTCCCGAAGACAATACAACTCCGCGGCTTCCCCCATAACCACCGTTGCTGAACGCCAGAGTCCTCGCCGACATGCTACTGTGATAACGCCCTCATCCTCTTGTGTTGTAGGCTAAGCCTCTCCCACTTCCTATGTAATAGCTGCGACTCCCAAAAAGGTTGTGTAAGCCTTTGATTTTAGCAGCTCCAACCGACAAGATCTCGACCAAAACCTCTCAGGTCCAAGTATTGATTCGAGTTTATATAAATCAGATTTGGAACTATTTATTTCAGTGAGAGGAGGGTTTTTGTATTGATTCTTTTGAAGGGGGATTTGTTTGCTGAAAGAACGTAGGAAGTGGCGGCCAGATATTTATGCTTGCTGAGAATTCATTTTAGGTCTTAAGGAAAATTTTGAAATGTGTTTATAAACAAACGGGATGCTCAAACTTAAGGCAATACCATCGGCCACCTAACACAAGCACCAACCACACGTTTGCATTGAATCCAATCATATGTTGTTTGTTTGAGTTATAATATCGAGCATACCCTATTACGTAAAATTATACTTACGTACGGACAGAAACAAAGATACCGTTGTATTGAGCTCAGTGCCCCGATCCCAAAAATATAATAATCTCGGTAGATTAACTCATATTTTGAAACTTCAAAATGTTGATTACAGGGTGCAAAATACTTCAAATAAAAATTCGCTTATTAAATTAACTAAAAATTTCAGTAAAATTTTAAAAATTAAATTATCACTATGTCCCAAAAGAACATTGTCTAAATTCAAAACCGATATTCAAATATATTTGAATAACCGTTATGGCCACGAACGAATATACCGCTGTTTTTCTGAATATTTAATTTGGACATAACAAAAAATCTACATGACGAAATCCCGATTTTTCTCTTCCACTAAAAAAATACTGAACGTTTCTTATTTCATAGAAATCCGATTTAAAACAAACCCTGTACATTCAGTTGAAGTTCGAATCGCCAATTTACAAACTGCAGCGCCATTTCGAGCTCGATTTTAATTATAATATAATTATATGTTCAAAATGTCGTTCAAATAATATATTCATTATCGTAATTCAATTTTCAACTGAATTATATAATTTGAATTGCCTAGTTCACATTATATCGCCATTTCAGCCAATTTTGATTATTCAGAATTATATATGTTATTTAATTTATTATTTTAATTAAATATTCACCATTATTTAATTCCATGACCATTAATTTCACTATATCACTATTTATATAATTAAATAAATTAATTATAATACCTCTGCAAATGCGGGTCATTACAACGATAGATTATATTCCAAAAGTCGGAACAAAAACTAAATTAAGAAAAATCCAATGGGTTTATAATTGGAATTCGATTATATCAAATTCTATAAAATAATTTATTTCCAAATGAATTAGAATTGATATAGAAGATTAAGTTAAATAAATGTATAACTGAGTTATGAAATAATCGATGGATAGGGATAATCATGAATATTAAGTTGAGTTTGGTAAATGGGCTAAATTTATATTAAAATATATGAGAAATGGAATTGGAATTTATATAATAAACGAGGTTTAACATTTATATTCAAATACAATTAAAACGATCTCGCCTCGGCATGGTAGTTCGTAAATTGGCGTTTCGAAATTCAATTGAGTATATAGAACTCAATTTAAGTTGGAATTCTTTGAAATAAGAATCATCAGGACCGATTTGATAATAGTTTTCTAATGAAAAAGAAAAATCTGGATTTTTTCCTATAGATTTTGAGTTATGTCAAAATCAATTTTTCAGAAAAACAACGCTACAACTGTTTAAAAGCCATAACGGTTTATTAAAATTAATATAAGGATTTTATGTACATAAAATCTGAAATTCCATTTGAAAAATCATGATTTGAGTTGTAAAATAAGAATGAAGTCAAGCGAATTAATGAAATGATTTTTGAAACAAAAATCATATTTTTAATTATTGAAAAGAACAAACTAATTGGAAGAATAATTAGTTAAAGGAAATTTTGAATTGAAATTGGACTTATAAAGGTAAATTAGATTTGTGAATTAATATTTGGAATCGAATATGAAACTTAACTTAGAAATGAAATTCAGCTTGTTTATAAACAAATTAAAATATATTTGAACATTATATGTTCAAACTAAAGCGATTTGGTAAAAGATCTAATTAAATAATAAATTAGTGAATTGAGCTAGAGATGACTGGATTTATTTAGGATAAATTGGAAACAGGTGAACATGTGTTAAATAAGTATGGAATGAAGTGTACGAAGATTATAATTCGAGTGCCCGACAAAAAAGCACACGTTTAAATTTCACATGAGATTTTATGCGCTGAATTGGCAAACCACTTGTCTTTTTGATTTTCTTTTTTAATGAAAAGGGCCTAGAGAGGCGAGTTAAGGTTTGAGCTATTGACCCGTACAAAGAAGGTGCTGGCGAAATTTGCCAAAATTTTAAGGTGTTAGAATATTTTTAAGAAAACCTAATAGTTAGAAATCAGTATATCAATGTATATAGCATTCGGTAACGAAACTAACTTAAAATAGAATATTACAAACAAAAAGGAAATCTATAGTTAAATACGGTAAGAATTGAAAGTGAAATGTATACATTTTTAAAAAATGAATAATTGGTTTTTATGGTGTTTATTATCTGATGTAAGTTGCCCTGTCCGTTTTGGAGTTAAGAATGTTATTCAGTCACGGTCTGAGAGGTAGTTGTACCCCAACTTGATTAATTTCATTACTAACCGATAAATAACAAGATTTAGTCTCGAAGGTCAATATTTGAATAGGATTTAGTTGAATGTAGTATCGTGGATTGTTGCAATGAAGTTTTACACAACATTCGCTTTAACTCAAGAAAGTGGAATTTTGGAAATATAAGAATAAATATTTCCTAAGTACAAAAACAAGCGAGTTGGTAAAAGAGATAAGTTATTGGAATGTTTTCAAATAATAGAAGATATTTTCTACGTATATAAAATAAATGGAGTCGATATATGGAAATGTTTTCCAAATATTGCAAGAGGCCAAGATGATTGTCAAAAATATCATGTTAACGAATATTGATAAGGAATTGGAGAACTGATTTAATTAATAAAATATTAATTAAGGGGCCCTGTGATTGTCTGATGTTTGAATGGATGTTTGTTTTTCTTCGATAGTTAAATAATCGACTATCGAATTATTTACCAATATCGTTGTTAATATGAAGAGACCGGTTAGATTATTATCCGAGAACCACTCCGTATTGGCAGTAGCATTGAGAATCAGATTATATGAAGATAATCGAGGACGAAGTAAAGTGCAAGGGCTTTTTTGTTAATCCTAGGTAGAAATTTCTAAGGTGGATTAGTGGAAATTGTGCCTTTGGTTTCGTTCAGTCCAAGAACGAAGTTGTATGGACGAATGTCTGACAGAGTATTTTCAACGATTGCATATGTTGGTCTGTATAAATATATATAGTGGCGGAGAATTTATTCTTAGCATAATATCATATTATATTTGTGCAAATCAATTGATGGTTAACGGAAATGACAATGCAACATTCAATGTTATTGCGCTATCAATGAAAAGTAAATAAGCGTAGCCTCAGTACTCAACAACCAGGAAATGACAAAAATCGCGTAGGCAACATGGCTAAGTGGGTAGCTCCCAGTAAAGGTGTATTATCATCTATCTAGAGAACATTTATTTCCATCTTTATATTATTTGATGATATCCCATTCGGGAAAACAGTTGCAGATCCTAACCGTTGGTGATATACATTCGATATACTCAAGCAAAATGAGTGGTCGGTCATGTGTTGCTGGGTTACAAGATGTTCTTGTGGAACCCTGTGTATTCCTCCCTAGACATACACTAAAGGTGGTTCCATACCTTGTCATAGTTGGAAATTCATTACCCAATAAGTGCTCGCAGTTTTGATTGTATATTATATGTATGTGGAGCGTGAGATGCAAATGTTCCACTAGATTGTTATTTATTTGATTTAGACACTATTATAATATCAAACGAATTTGGATATAAAAATTATCGTTTCTTTCAAAAGGATTTTGAAAGTTAAAATCAAGTGTTTTAGATTCTCATAAGGGAAAAACCCATTCCGTTTTATTCCGTTTTAATTGTTTATTCACACTTGTCCCATGACTGACCCGGAGTTTTTTTTTGTTTTACCCTAAACACTTAGGTGACCAAATTTGTACATCTAGTCAAGTAGTTCAGGATATTACATATTTATCTAAAGGAGCTTGGAGCAGGAGGCTTCATCGTTATTTAGTTATTGTTTTCCGCTGTAACAACCCGGATTTTCAAAACCAAATTAAATTTTTAATTTTGGCTATTTTAATGGATTTTGAATATTTAAAATGATTTATTTTAAATAATAATGACTAAAATTTTATTTTAAATCGAAGTTAGATTGTACAAATTTATTTTAATTATAAAACGAACTCGAAATGGTGCAGTAGTTTGAAAATTCGATTTTAAACTACAATTGAATATACATAACTCAATACAAGTCAGAATTGGATAAAAAAAGAAACGTTAGAATCTATTTAACCATATATTTCTAACGAATGTAAGAAACTGAGATTTCACTTTATAAATTAAAAGTTATAACCAGTTTAAAATTTAAAATAGTCGCTATGTAATTTATATATATTTTTTAATATAATATAAAGCCCTTAAAAATAGCCATTTTGTAAATGACCTCCGTTTTCGATGAAACCACTTTTGTTGGATCCAGAATGTCAAATTTTTGCTATATTCCAATTTTCATAATTTTTGGAATTGATATGTGAGCATGGTGAGTTTAAACGCGCTTGTAATTTAAGTTTGAATCTAATCGGCTGGAAAAAAACCATTTTACAAACGATCTCCAAATTCGATGAAATTAGTTTTGTTAGGACCGTATCACCAAAATATAGCATGATTTATTTTTTTGTAATTTTTGGAGTCAGTATGTGGCCCAGGTAAATTAAAATGTACATTAAATTCAATATTGACCGTTATGTTAATTTATATTCTAATTTTAACGAAAACTAATCGAAACAGTCGAATTGGCTTATGGAACATATCCCATTGTGTTCGGAATGGGGGTATTTGTCTAGGGTTGACAATCATCGGGTTCGAATAAAAAAACTAACTTTTTGAAATTAAAATTAAATTAATTATATATTGGTCAACCCTCCCCCCTTCTCTCCCTCTAATCATTCAAAGAAAAAAAAAGAGAAGCCCGTCTTTCCTCGCGCCACCCTCCCCCAGGCCGCCACCACCACCGCGCCTCGGGCCAGCGCACCATTGCACCCTCCCCCTCCTCTCTCTCTCCCCCCTTTTCTCTCTTTCTGCGCTAGAAATTTGTAGCTCCTAAACCCCTTTCCACAGCCTCTACTACCTCCACCGCCGTCGTGCCAACACCCTCCACCCCTCAGCCACGTCAGCAACCCCGGCGCACCCCCTCAGGCCATCAGTCCGGTCGTGGGCACACCATGCCCAAAATCCCCTTTTTCAAAAAAATCCCGTATTTGCGGAAAAAACTCCAATGACCTTGTTTAGCTACCCAAACCGTGCACTTTTGGCCAAAACTCCCTAGTACCAAAGTCGAAGATCTCGTTTTTCTATTCGATTTAGATATATTGAAGCCGTATTTTGGAATGTAGAGTTGTGATAAAACGCGTCCAAAGTCTGATGTCCAAATACTGTCTTTTCGCAAATTCTGGTGAATTAGAGCATTTTCGGAAGAAATGCCACTAGGCGAAATTTGTCCGGAATGGCGCGTTTAAGCTAAAAAAAGATCGAATGAAGATCAAAGCCTGTTTGCAAATTCTGGAACTAGAATAGCTAATCTGAGCGTCAGAAAACAAAGGCGGAGTGGATCCCAATGTGAGAACACGTTCTCACTCAAATTATTTTATAGTTAAATACATCCTAGGTTGGAGACGGGGCTTAGTAGCTCCTGACACTATTTATTGTACAAACCATGGATATTTGTTTGGGTTGAATTATGGTGAAATTGAATGACTGTGGTATATTGATTGTGGTTGATTTATTGTGATGGATTGATTGATGTGTATGGCGCGGGCTAGTATCAGGAGAGGGGTAATGCTAGACATCACTCTGGTTCTAATATCGCGCCGTTATAATGCCGAAATTTTCTGAAATAAACTATATAAAATATTCATGTGTTGAATAAAATGTTTGGACAATAAAAATATCATTTTTATTTAATGTATGAACCATGTAACATAGTCAGTTGTTGAAATAAATATTTTATCGTGAAAAATATATTTTTTACGTATATATTAACGACATAAAATTCTCCTGAAATGAAAATAAATATTCATTTACAAATCAGACGATTTGTTTATGTATACCCATTTAACTGACAATTATTGGGATGATAAATTTTATGCATCGCCTAACTGCACAAATAGTATTCAATATTTGTTGGTTGAAGCCCCACACTGGTATTTGGATGATATTTGGTGTACACTAATCCCAATTGTTTAGTTGTATGTCAATCGATTGGTTGACAGGCTGTTGCAAGCGTTAATTATTTATATTTAATGCTTATGAAGTTGTGTAATGAACTCTGGATGATGGATGATTGGTTATCATTGTTGTTGCATACATGTATTGTATGAAATCTATATAAATAACATTATATGGTAATTGATTGGGTCTGATTCTAATTCAGTAATAATGAATATTTTAAAATAATATTCAGTAAAGGATTAAAATGTGTATTTGATGTTTGATTTTGGATGGACACGAAAATATTGAAATGTGTGAAGTCTTATTGATTAGATTTGTTCCATTTTAACGCGAATGACATTTATATTGATTTTATTCATTTTTATAATGAACATCGAAAAAGAAATTATTTCAAAATCTGATATTTTGAAAATATTATCAATTAAATATTACAATGATAAGGAGTATTCAATTTTGATTTAAAATTGAAATGATAGTGGGAATCGTTTTAAAACGAATTAATAAAATACGTTTTGAATGATATCATATATTATATATATATATATATATATATATATATATATATATATATATATATTAATGGTTTGAATAGAACGCGTTGCACCGTGATCGTTCACGAATTTCGACTATTGACTTCGAATTGACATTACGGGAGATCCAACCGTCGGATTCTCCTAAAACCAGAACCATTGGGTTCATATCGGAAAGAGCTTTCTAATGAATATAAGAGATTTGAAATCTAATGGTTGGATTTGGAATTATGTCCAAATCAGTTTTAGAAAAGGTTGTTATGGATGCAGTTCGGTGGCCGTTATTAGAAACCGACTGTATGGACCTTGATAAAATTATTAAAAATATAAATAATTTGTGTAAAATCATAATGAATGATTTGGATGAAAAAAATCCATGTTTGTAAAGATAAATATATTTTAATTATAAAAAAGAAGTAGTTATTAACTAGAAAAATAATCGAATGTTTTTAAATAAATAAATTGGATTTGTGAATGGTTTTAATCTAATCAGAATTTTCCAATGTATGAATTGGAATGAATTTGAGTAGAAATCATCTTTGGGAGATTTCGATATTGGATTTCGTGACTATACGGATATTGTGGAGGAATTTGGAAGATAGATATATGTCGTTATTTCCCATACGATATGTGTTGGTTTCAGAATTTGATATTGAATGTAAGTCGATATATTTTATGTTTAGAGCCTTATATTTATATCAAAGTGGATTTTGGGTTTGTCATGAATGATGTCTTGAGTAACACTGTTATTAAACCCCGTGTGAAAAGAATAAATCTTCTAATTAAGATTATTAGAGTTTCCAGTTATATTTAGTAATTGGAATAAAACGGGATGTGAATTGGGTTTATTGTGAACTGTGTTATTAACGACGTTCGTTCTTTAATCTGATTAACAGTGAAATGTGATTTGGAATATATAAATCTTTTATTAAGATTTAATGGAAATTTTCCAAAGTAAAGCTTTCCAATTTAATATATTAAATTGGAATTGAATGGAATTCGATATGGTAATAATCGAAGTGAGCTTCTATGGAGTAAGACTGTTACTATATATGGAATTTAAAAGGCTTTGTCGTAATTCCATTTAAATTATTAGCCGGATACGGAAATTGATATTGATCTGTTTTCCGTGACGATTCCATAGTTAATGGAATATGATTTTGGGTTTATTGTGAACTATGTTTTAAATCACATTGGCTCTTTAACCCAGTTAAAGACAGGATTACATGTATAACATTGTATTTCGAACTGTATTGTTGATCTCTGCTAAATATATATCTGTTTGGTGGCGGGGAATTTATTCTCTTGCTTAACACCCTTCACTGAGACGTACGAGCTTAAAGATTATACACTGGGCAGAAATCAGTGGTACGGTATAGATTGTCGATGTGACATGTTTGGGTTTCCAAAGTTAAATAATCATTAAATAATGATTATTAGAAGATTAAATCTAATTGAAGTTTTAATGAATCTTTAATTAGATTGAAATGAGAATGTGATAATTTAAATTATCAAATTTGGGAAATGATTGAGAATGGAGTACCACCAGTTTTACTCCTGGCGATAGTTAAATCTTTAATTAGGTTTAAACGTGAAATGGTAATTATATTTACTGATAACACCGTGGTGTTAGATATGGAGTATTACACGCTTTGCTCCATGGGATGAATAGGTTGGGATTTTGAAATAAAATAAATGATTATTACAGTAAGGTACGATAATCCCGACAAGTAAATAAAATCTTTTGAAATTGATATCTAAAGAAGATCAAAGTATAAATTTAAAAGAATTTATATTTGATAAAATTAATGGGAACTTTTCATAAAGGATATGAATATTTTAATAAAGAAATATTATGAATTGAAATGAGGGGTATGATGTATTTTTATAGCACTTGATTATTGATTATAAAATACGCGGGTTATTCGGAAAGACTGGGTTTATCCCATTTTGAATAACCGATACAGCGACTAAAAGTCGATGATGAAGACGGTGGTTGAAGACCAGAGTTCTTCACATCTTTGTATGATTACTGATATTTTGATTGTGTTGTACACCCAAGATAAGGTAATAAGTGGTGTTCGTCCAGATGTACTTGGAGATCGACCAAATATGCGAGGACTTCTCTCTTGTATTGGACACATGGAACGAGGAATAAGCTCCCTTCAGTTTCGTTCAGACCCATAATGGACTTTTAAATGGATGTGTGTATGACATTGGATTTCATTCTGTGTTGATTGATTTTTATTAAATATATATCTGTTTGGTGGCAGAGAATTTATTCTCTTGCTTAACATCCTTCTCCGAGACACACGAGGTTAGAGGTTATATATTGATAGACAACAGTTGCATGGCGTGAGTTGTCAGTGTGGCATGCTGAGATGCAAATGATCAAGGCTTTTGTTGAAAAGCAAAGTATTGTGGTTGATGATCAAAGCACGATTTTAAATAGCATAGCTTAGTGTATAACATTAATTCGCGATCCTCACACCGGTATGAGTCAATAACGCGATCGTGACCGTAGGAAGAACTTGCATTTCTTTCTAATTAGAAGTGGTGTCATGCTATCGAGCCCAGAAATTTTTACTTATGTGGACGATGGATTGCTAGGCCCCTTAGATTGAGTCACTAGTGGCTCTAGATATTGGTCACTAATGGCCAAGTGATAGTTCCGATAGGACTGAGAAACGTATTATTCAGGAATAATTAATCCACTAAAGTATGTGTGGACCGGACCTACCATTCACAGGGCTTGCCGGCTTCCAAGTCCTGATACATTGCTAGAGTGTCTCGAATCAGTGAGGATCCATCCCTTACCTCGACTCATAAATGGAATCCAATTTCCAATACGTGACATTCGGTTGTAGTTGTAAAATTGGCGACATAGTATATGGTAGCTATGCCGTCTATGATTGATACATTTATATTTGAAGTTGTTTTATACACTATACACTTACAGTAACATCAAAATGATTTGTTTTAAACATACCAAACATGTTTGGCTATTACAAGGGAAAACTCTGTCCTCCGGCTTGGGTTGCGTTGTATGATGGGACCTGAGTCTTATAATAGTTTCATTTTTCCAATGCACTGGTATTCTTGGGAGAAAACTCGTTCCGTATTATATGGCGTGGTCCCTTGATTTACTCTATTTTAAGTGAAGTTTTAATAACTATTTTAGTTCTCACACCAGTCCCATGACTGAATTGAAGTTCATTATTTCTACCTAAACTCTGGGAGACCATATTTTCCACACGGTCAATCAGTAGTTTTGGTTTTGCAGATATTATTTTCCCAGGATCTACACCTGGAGCTATATTCAGAAAGCTTTGTATCCGTGTATCTCTTTCAGTTGTGTTATGTATTATTTTTCCACTGCTTTGTAATTTAAATCTCTGATATTTTTCTGTTGTATATTATTTATTATTACTCTGATATTTTGTACTCCGATGTAAATTGTTGTAATAGCAATGAAATGTTCTATTGTTTGTGTTATGATGCGTCGTGTTCTCAACTCTATCCGGGCTTTCATGAAAGGGTAAGTTTAGGTCATTTAATCGTGGTATCAGAGCTTTGTTTTACAAATCTTGAGAACAAGAAACATTAGAACTAAACGAAAGAACTCATCAGAGATTGGATTAGTAATATCCAATGAGAATGACTTGTTAGACATAGGCCTAGTAATGCCCTAGAATGAGTTTGAAGAGTGTTATTTCTAAAAACAAATTTAGTTTGGAAAGTATATCATATTATACGTATTTAAGTATTTTATTTTAAACTGATTTTGGACTATCGCATATAAGAAGATTTTGCATATACGTCTGATCCACGTGTATACGAAGTCTAAAATATACCGGGTAGATATAGAATCACACTCTAGTCGCCCATAGATGATTCTGTTGATAAAAATTGCATCATCAGTATCTATGTTCTAGTTTCAAAAGTGGGATGTCCATATATTTCCAATTGACTAGTGTGAGAACCAAAACTTAGTTAGAGATTACTGATGTGATTTGGCACTAAAAATATGATTTTTGAGAATATATTAAAGTTATATCATTGAAAATTTTAATTAACAAATTGATTGCTGGTTGTGATGTTTGATTATTAGTTTAACTAATAAAAATATTGGAATGATAATTAATTTAACCATTATGAGAATGATAAATTTAGCCAAATCAAGTAAATATTGAATTGAATTGAAAATTGATTAGAGTTGCATACACGTGTGTGTGTGTGTGTGTGTCTATATATATATATATATATATATATATATATATATATATATATATATATATATATATATATATGCGAACATGTCATAATATGGAAGCTAAGAAGAGGAATAAAATTGTATGCCCGACAAATAGGTACACATTTACTGTATTTATTGAGGTTTGATGATTTTATGATCCAATTGGCTTTTTCTTTTTCTTTTGATTGATGAGGGCCCTGTGAGGTAAGTTACGGTTTTACTGATCAGCCCATAAAAAGGAGGTTATGACGATTCAAAAATTTAGGGTGTTAGCCAAATTTTTGAGAAATTAGAAAGTTCTTAGAAAATGAAAAGTTGAAGAATGAAAGCCAAAATGAAAGTTGAGTTGATTAGTTAAACAACTTTCAGCTCCGTTCCATTTCAAGGACGAAAATATTTTAAGTGGGGAAGATTATAACAACCTGAATTTTCAGAACCGATTTAGAAATTTTATTTTTGCTATTTTAATGGATTTTGAATATTTGAAATGACTTACTTTAAATAATAATGACTAAAATTTTATTTTAAATCATAGTGAGAACATATAAATTTGTTTTAATATAAAACGAACTTGAAATGGCGCTGTAGTTTGAAAATTGGATTTTAAACTTGAATTGAATATACACAATTCATTGTAAGTCAGAATTGGATAAAACAAGAAACGTTGGAATCTATTTAACCATACCTTTCTAATGAATGTAAGAAACTGAGATTTCTATTAATAAATTAAAAGTTATGTCCATCTTAAAATTTAAAATAGTCGTTATGGAATTTATAAATATTTTAATATAATATATAGCCCTTAAAAATAGCCATTTTGCAAACGACCTCCGTTTTCGATGAAACTAATTATGTTGGATCCGGAATGTCAAATTATTACTATATTCCAATTTCCATATTCTTTGGAACTGATATGTGAGCACGGTGAATTTAAACGCATTTGATAATTTTAGTTTGAATCTAATTGACTGGAAAAAGGCCATTTTACAAACGGCCTTTAAATTCGATGAAATTAGTTTTATTAGGACCGTATCACCAAAACATAGCTAAATTTATTTTTCTGTAATTTTTGGATTCAGTATGCAGCCTCGGTAAATTAAAATGTATGATAAATTCAATATTGACCATTATGTTAATTTATATTTTAATTTTAACGAAAACTGATCGAAACAGTCGAATTGGCTTACAAAACATATCCCGTTGTGTTCGGAATGGCGGTATTTGACTAAGGATAATAGTCATTGGGTTCGATTTGGAATTCGAATAAAAAAACTAACTTTTTGAAATTAAAATAAAATTAATTACATATTGGTCAACCCTCTCCCTTTCTCTCCCTCTCATCGTTCAACGAAGAAAAAAAAACAGAAACTCGTCGTTCCTCATGCCGCCCTCCTCCAGGCCGCCACCACGCCTTCGGCTAGCACACTACCGCGCCCTCCTCCTCTCTCTCCTCTTCTCTCTCTTTCTCTGATTGAAATCTCTAGCCCCTAAACCCCTTTCCACTTCCTCCACCACATCCACCGCCACCTTGACACCACCCTCCACCCCTCAGCCACGTCAGCAACACCTAGCGTACCCCCTCAGGCCATCAGTCTGGCCATGGGCCCCCATGCTTGAAATCCCCTTTTTACAAAAAATCCCCTATTTGCAAAAACACCCTTGACCTTGTTTAGCCAATAACTCCTAAACCGTGCACTTCCGGCCAAAACCCCATAGTCCCAAAGTCGAAGATCTCGTATTTCTCTTTGATTTGGATATACGGAAGATATATTTTGGATTGCGGAGTTGTTCAAAAAACACATCCAAAGTTGTTGTCCAAATAATGCCTTTTCGCAAATTCTGGCGAATAGGAGCATTTTCGGAAGAATGGCCACTAAGCGAAAGTTGTCCGGAATGGTGCGTTTAAGCTCAAAAAGAAGATCATGTGAAGATTGGAGCTCGTTTGCAAATTCTGGAACTAGAACAACAAATCTGAGCGTTGAAAAACAATGGCGGAGTGGATTCCAATGTGATAGCACCTTCTCACTCAAATTATTTTACAGTCAAATATATCCTAGGTTGCAGACGGGGCTTAGTAGCTCCTGACACTATTTATTGTACAAACCATGGATATTTGTTTACGTTGAATTGTGGTGAAATTGATTGATTGTGGTTGATTTATTGTGATGGATTGATTATTGTGTATGGCATGAGCTAGTATAAGGAGAGGGTTAATGTTAGACATTACTACAGTTCTAATATCGCACCGTTATAATGACGAAATTTTCTAAAATAAACTATTCATGTGTTGAATAAAATGGTTGAACAATAAAAATATCATTTTTATTGAATGTATGAACTATATAACATGGTCAAGTGTTGAAATAAATATTTTATCGTTAGAAATATAATTTTTAACGTATATATGAACGGCATAAAAATCTCCTGAAATGAAAATACATATTCATTTACAAATCAGACGATTTGTTTATGTACACCCATTTACCTGACATGGATTAGGACAAAAAAATTTAAATGTCGCCCAACTGCACAAATAATTTTCAGTATTTTTTGGTTGAAACCCCACACGGGTATTGGGATGATATTTAGGGTACACTAATCCCAGTTGTTTAGTTGTATGTCAATCGATTGGTTGACAAACTGTTGTAAGCGTTAATTATTTATATTTAATGCTTATGTAGTTGTGTAACGCACTCTGGATGATGGATGATTGGTTACCATTGTTGTTCTATATATGTGTTGTATGAAATTCATATAAATAACATTATATGGTAATTGATTGGGTCTGACTCTAATTTAGAAATAACAAATATTTTAAAATAATATTCAGTAAATGATTAAAATGTGTATTTGATGTCTGATTTTGGATGGACACGAAAATATTGAAATGTTTGTAGCCGTGTTGATTAGATTTACACCATTTTAATGCGAACGATATTTATATCGATTTTATTCATTTTTATAATGAATATCGAAAGGAAATTATTTCAAATTCCGATATTTTTAAAATACTATCGTTTAAATATTATAATGATAAGTAGTATTCAATTTTGATTTAAAATTGAAATGAAAGTGGGAATCATTTTAAAAATAATTTATAAAGTACGTTTTGATCGATATATACTATATATATATATATATATATATATTAATGGTTTGAATAAAACGCGTTGCACCGCGACTGTTCACGAATTTCGACCATTGACTTCGAATTGACATTATGGGAGATCCAACTATCGGATTCTCCTGAAACCGGAACCTTTGGGTTCATATCGGAAAGAGATTTCCAATGAATATAAGAGATTTGAAATCTAACGGTTGGATTTGGAATTATGCCCAAATCAGTTTTGGAAAAGTTTGATATGGATGCAATTTGGTGGCCGTTATTGGAAACCGACTGTACGGGCCTTGATAAAATTATTAAAAATATTTATAATTTGTGTAAAATCATAATAAATGATTTGGAAAGAATTTGGATGAAAAATTCCATGTTTATAAAGATAAAAAAATATTTTTATCAAAATGAACTAGTTATTAGCTAGAAAGATAATCCAACATTTTTAAATAAATAAACTAAATTTGCGAATTGTTTTAATCTAACCATAATTTTCCAATGTATGAATTGGAATGGATTTGAATAGAAATCATCTTCGGGAGATTTCGATATTGGATTCCATGACTATATGGATATTGTGGAGGAATTCGGAAGATATATATATATATAGTTATTCACCATACAGTATGTGTTGGTTTCAGAATTTGATATTGAATGTAAGCCGATATAATTTCTGTTTAGAGCCTTATATTTAATATCAAAGTGGATTTTGGTTTTGTCGTGAATGGTGTCTTCAGTAACACTATTCTTAAATCCCATGTGAAAAGAATAAATCTTCTAATTAAGATTTTTAGAGTTTCCGGTTATATTTAGTGATTATAATAAAATGGGATGTGAATTGGGTTTATTATGAACTGTGTTTTTAATGACATACGTTCTTTAACCCAATTAACAATGAAATGTTATTTGGAATATATAAATATTTTATTAAGATTTAATGGAAATTTTCCAAAGTAAAGCTTTCCAATTTAATATATTAAGTTGGAATTGAATGGAATTCGATTTGGTAATAATCGAAGTGAGCTTCTGTGGAGGAAGACTGTCACTATATATGGAATTTAAAAGGCTTTGTCGTTATTCCATTTATATTATTAGTCAAATACGAAAATTTATATCGATTATATATTGATATGTTTTCTGTGAAGATTCCTTAGTTAATGGAATATGATTTTGGCTTTATCGTGAACTGTATTTTAAATAACATTGGTTCTTTAACCTAGTTAAAGACAAGATTACATGTCTAACATTGTATTTCAAACGATGTTGTTGATCTATGCTAAATATATATCTGTTTGGTGACGGAGAATTTATTCTCTTACTTAACACCCTTCTCTGAAACTTATGAGCTTAGAGGTTATATATTGGCAGAAATCAATGGTACAGTATAGATTGTCGATGTGACATGTTTGAGTTTCCAAAGTTAAATAATCATTAAATAATGATTGTTGGAAGATTGAAACTAAGTGAAGTTTCTATGAATCTTTAATTAGATTGAAATGAGAATGTGATAATTTAAATTATCAAATTTGGGAAATGATCGAGAATGGAGTACTACCAGTTTTACTCCAGGCATTAGTTAAATCTTTAATTAGATTTGAACGTGAAATGGCAATTAATTTTACCGATAACACCATGGTGTTAGATATGGAGAATTACCCATTTTGCTCCATGGGATGAATAGGTTGGGGTTAGGAAATAAAATAAATGATTATTTCGGTAAGGCTTGATAATCCCGACTAGTTAATAAAATCTTTTGAAATTGATATCCAAAGGAGGATTAAAATATAAATTTAAAACAATTTATATTTGATAAAATTAACGGGATCCTTTCCCAAATTATGTGAATATTTTAACAAAAGAATATTCTGAATTGGAATGAGGCATATAATGTGTTTTTATAGCACTTGATTATTTGTTATAAAATATGCAGGTTATTCGGAAGGACCGAGTTTATCTCATTCTGAATAACTGATACTGTAATGCTATGGATTTCGCCCGGACCTAATCGATCACTAAATCGACGAAGACCGTTCGAATCCCGCATACGCTAACTCTAGGTATAAAACACATCAGAACAAATAACAGAAGACTGTTATTACATCATTATAATGCAACATCAAAGTACAGAATATCAGAGTACATCGAATATAATAATACAACGTAGCGGAAGAATATCAACGCTCTGGACACAGCTTTAAGCTTTCATCCAGAATCCTACTCAATAAATAAATATTTGTAAAACACACCACTCGACTGCCCGTGTGGAAATAAGGGAACCCGAGTTTCCAAAGTGAAACAAACTATGAGTCAGTCATGGGACTCGTATGAGAAATCTTACTCAACCTATTTCATAATAAGGCTAATCACAGGACCACGCCGCTAACATGGAACAAGTTTACTCCGTTGAATTGCCAGTGCATAAACAACAACCATAAATTAACTTATGGATCTACAATGCATCATACATCATGAATTTTTTTCTCCAATCTACCCATTTAGGATTAATCCCTAAACTAAGATTTCAACATCCAATTCTCTTTACAGAAATTATTCCTTTGGACTTTATTTCCCAATTTCTTATGTCAAATCATTTGAAATACAGTCTAGCTTTTATATCAAAGTAGATTTCACTTCGGGATCTCAAAACAAAATCTATGGAAATATGAATTCCAAAACAAATGCATAGAAATAAATATGCAACCAAATATCGGGCTCCCCTTAGACAAGGCTACTGGACTCACCTCGCCAACTCGACATATATATGTGCACCTCCCATCTTGGAGAAGGCTACACTGACGATGCACCATCCCACACTATCGGGGAAGACATACACCGCCCTCATCCATCACCATCCCTTGTGTTTTAGTCGTCCGGGTCACCCGCGTCTTTAGCCACATACTAAATCATTTCATATACCGCAGTATGGAAAATCATTTCACAACATAATAATCACAAGTACTTTCAAATTTATGTAGATTTACAATTCCAAATCATTTCGAAATCATCGGGTATAGCCCTCGAAATCCTTTCTGTTTTATAAAACATTTAATAAAACATTCCCTGTCCAAAATCGGGAATACTATTCTTTTTACTTAAGAAACCTCATTTCAAAATCATTTATTAAATTTTTAAATAAAAACATCGCTAAACACCTTATAGTCAAATCATGAAGTGTTTCACAAGGTGTTAGCACATAGATATTTTTACCCAACCCAAGTGTAACACCCCACCTCCGTTAAGGTCACTCTCAAAGGGAATGCCCTAACTTCGGTGGAACGTTTTAAGGTACAAGATACTAATAAATTACAAGATAGAAAATTTATGCAGCGGAAAAAGATCAATATTATTTCATAAATACTTGTTCAACATAACAATTCAACAACAGTTTCAACCTTCCAAATTATTACAACTTTTCATCTGTCTTGAAAACATAAAGAAGCAATACTGAAAATAAAATGACATAAATCCCCAATAAGTGCTTGACCATAGCCATAGCTCAAAAAGGAAAGTCCAAGCTTTACATCTACGGTCTTCAAGCTTTGGCTAACTTGGACTAAGAAGACGTGTTTCCTCCCTACGGACCGGGGGGGGGGGGGGACGAAAGAAAAGAAGCGAAAGGAAAATGGGTCAGACATAAGTCTGGTAAGCCCAGTTATTTAATAGTATGTAAATAAGTAAAAGACTATGACATGAATAAACTGAACTTAGAATGATACCACAAGGATAGGGTAGTCCTAAAACGAGGTAAAGTAAGATTTAACTAGATTTGGCTATCGCACCCACTAAGAGTTGTTTAACTAGCAATGTATGTTCATGATAAAGTGATCCCATTCATGTATTGATTGGCTCCTACTCGCATTCATATATTCCCGGTGTCATGCGGCCCCACGTGATTTTAAAGTAATTGTGCTAGTTCATGTATAGGGTGTATCAAGTCCTATAATGGCAACCTTGACACGATTCAAAGATGCACAAGTGTACGCCTGGTGCCCAGTGCTTGCTTTTTCCACTCCGGAGCCCGTGCACGCCCGTACTCGGTCAGAACCTACATTGACGCACCTAACCGCCGCCCTTTTGACCGCTTTTATTCAGCCCAGTAATCGTGCCCCACCCTGCCCAGTTTAGGGTACCTTGATACATCCGTGCGGGTTACTGCTGAAACGGGTCCTCGTTACTAGGGTTTTTCTAGTCAACATGCTAAATTGTTTAAGTGTCCTTGGTTTGGCTTAACCCCTATCAATCTTGTCTTGTTAACATGTTAAGTTGGTTAAGCGTTTCCTCAATTACTTAACCCCACCAATCTTGTCTTGTTAACATGTTAAGTTGGTTAAGTGTTCCCTTAATTGCTTAACCTCACCATTTCTAGCTTGATTGTTCATGAGCTTTAATTAATTAAAGCACCAACCACTCACATTAGACAGGTATTGTTGTGGTTACTGGATGTGTCGGTCGGTTCCGGGCAATTTTACACCACAACTCAGTCTAACCTCGGGACTTTCTGGCTTGATGCACTAACCTCTCACATTAAACAGGTATTGTTTTGGTTACTTAATGTGCCGGTCGGTTCCGGGAAGGTTTACATCATAACTCAGTCTAACCTCGGGTTAGGCATATTCATCTTTTACATTTTATATATGTGAATTTTCTACAAGTGTTTCATGTCACATATTTTAATTATGTTCTAGACTAATGGTATAAATTATACCATTCATGGCCATAACCATTTACATGGTTTTGGGCCCATCTACACTATTAACATGTTTTGATTTAATAACTATCCCAACATTATCCCAGTTTGTTCGTTCGTATTAATCACATAAAGTCATTGGGCCCGCAAATTAGCCCAATTTATAAACAAGAGGTAAAGAAGGGAACATGCATAATATAGATTCAACCAAACATGTAAATTTTTCATAAAACTTTATTCATATAATTTAACATGTCACATGAACTTGCATATAATTTAGACTTAGATAATCATAAGCCTAAAACATGTTAATATGTTGATCTAGGCATGTGTGAACATAACCTCAATTATAAACTAGCATATGACATAATCATGACATGTCCAATCCCAAGGCATGTATAATTTTAACATTAACATATAGGTGTGAACTAGATCTAATATGGTGAACTTGCATGAGTCCACTTTACAAACATGCATATAAATATAGATCTAGTTTTGGATCTAACGTGTAACTTGCATATGAACATATGTATAATTAGATCGTGACTTGGATCTATCATAAAACATATAACTTTCATTAATCATATGAACATAGATAAGTCTTGACATGGATCCAACATAAAACTTGTAACTTGCATATGAACATATGAACAAATATATAGGCATATGGATCTAAAATAAAGCATATGAATATATATATATATATATATATATATATATATATGTGTGTGTGTGTATGTATGTATGTAGATCTTGACCTAGATCTAACATAATACATACAACTTGCATTAATCATATAAACATATATATGTAGGTCTTAGCATGAAACATATAACTTGCATATGATATTGATAGTTTCATTCTCAATCTTTAATAGATCCAACGCCAAGTCCAATAAGCCACAAACATTCCAAGACAATTCATGATAAAATCATCACAAGAAACAAACATGAAATAGCATCGTCAATATTATACAACATGGTATATTTCTATTCTTCAATTTATATCAAATCACGTCTTAAATTTATTTACATCTAAAAGATAACTACACTTACAGAAGACAATCTTGATTTCTGGAATCTGTATTCTAAAGTTGAAATGCTCGCCTTTGATGTAGACAATCGTTGTTTTATTTTAATTGTGAGTTGATTTGGTTTGTCTCTTTTAATTTGCTTCAAGTTGAACGGCGGCTACTCGAGGTTGTCCAACGGCAGCATGACAGCTCTTGGTTTGATTTTTAATATGATTTGGTGTTGAGGTATTAGGTTGCTTAAATTGAAGTTTGATTTAATAGGAACCGTCAGATTAACCTAGAGCAAATCAAAGCCATTCAGACAAGATAGAATAGCCACATCAGCCCTAATGACTCGGCAAGGAGTCCATCAGAACCAATCAGATGCCACATCTGCCTTAGAGTGAATCGACCCACGGGTTGACAGCCAAACACCCTGAATCAACCCCTAGTCGACCCAGCAGGGCTCAGGTCGACCAAAAAAACGGGCCAGTTCGGTTATTCCCCCTCCCGATTCGCTGTTTTGAACTTCTTTGCATGTTTATTTATTTATCTAATTTATATATATATATATATATATTTGTCTCATATGCATACAAACTTCAAGGGTTAATAACTTCTTCATAAGATGTCCATTTTAAGCATACCAAATGTCTATCTTGACCAAAATTTTGAGATGAACGTAATAGCGCAACCCATTTCACTTAATTCTTCTTCTAAAATTTAAGTGTTCTTGAATTTGTTAATTTTACTATTCTTAGAAAATTATGGGTGTTACATTCTCCCTTCCTTAAAGGATTTCGTCCCCGAAATCTTCAAGTTAAGAAGAATGTATCTTAACATCTAATCATCCATCTACTCATCCATCATCCACAAGCATCCATTGTCCTTAAAAGACTTCTAATGCCACATGAACATATGCAGAGTGTGTGTATATGTCTCTTATCTAGTGCAAAATCAAGCGGTCTACTGATCTAGTTGACCTCCTTAATGCGAATCATGAGAGTGCCATGAGTCCATTATGTATGCAATTTTTCCTATTCATAATTCTATATGAGTGCACAGTCATTCCTACAAATGCAACGTCCATATGATAATACATCAAGTTTTAATCCACATACAATTTCATGCGTTCATATGCAAATGCAATATGAAAGTGATTGAGCCGATCTAGAACCTAATGTGTATGTGCATATGCATTCATGAGCAATCACTAGCAACCACTTTGCAACCATCAACCATAACATGTTTCAAATACATGTTTACATCCATTGATTCCTACTAAGGATCAAGAAACAGGACTGAGAAGATAAGTAAGCATGAATAAACTTATGATAAAGGAGATGTAATGACCCCAAACCCCGTACTGACGGTGGCAAGGGTAATCTTTGGAATATAACACATAAACAGAAATAGCAGAACAGAAATGAATAACTAAACCGGATAATGCACAATATAATATACTAGATAAACGTAATCATCAGAGTTACACAGTATATAGGATCATACTTAGTACAAATACAGTTCAACTATACATAAATGTCTACAGCGGAAACAAACATAATATGTACAACAGGAGCTGAACAGCATAAAAAGAGATAAATGACAGAATCCATATTCAGCTCCAGCTATCCGGATAAAGCCATCTAAAACCGGAACACAAGGATGCCCGTGTTGAAAAAGGGGCACCCGAGTTCGAAAGTGAAAACAAACTACGAGTCAGTCATGGGACTGGTATGAGGAATCTACTTAACACATTTCAAATATGGCTAATCACAGGACCATGCCACTTTCGTGGAACGGGTTTACTCCATTGGACTACCAGTACTTTAAAACAAATCATTATTTTAAATATTGCAATGCTTTTTACAAAAATGAAGCCATTATAAGACTCAGTTCCCATCACACAATGCAACGCAAACCGGGGGATAGAGTTTTTACCTTATAACGGCCAAAATATGCTTGATACGAATAAAACAAAAGCATTTGATATTGTTACTAGTGTTTATATGTTTCAAAAACAATTTCAAATCATAACTATCAATCATAGACGGCATTAATGCCCCATACCACTATGTCGCCATATATGGGTATACAATAAAAACCGCACAGTCACGTATTTGGAAATTGGATTTCCGTCATGAACCAAGGCAAAAGATAGTCCTTACCGACTTCGAGACAGCCTAGCCCGAGTCTCAGGATCAAAGCTCGAGTGACCCTTGGATCATCAGGGCCGGTCCACCGATGTGTATTAAAATTCCTGAACAATGCGTTTCCTCGCCCTTTGGGGCGTAAGTGAGCCAACGAATGGCTCCATCGGTCCCGGATCGACCGATATATCCGAGGTGCCTCGCAACAGTAACAACCACATAAGTCAAACTCATAAGGGCATGTAAAACCACTGACGCCACTTCTAGCTAGGAAGAAACGCATGTCCCCCTTGAGGTCCTCTCCCGTTTCTGGTTCATACCGGGGTGTGAGATTCGCGAATTCACGTTGTACACAAAGCTACGCCACACAAGCGGGCCTTTGATCATCACCACAAGACTTTGCTTTTCAACAGAAGCCCTGATCACTGCATCTTAGCATGCCACACAGGAAATTCACACCGTGCAATTGATGGCTATCAATCACACAGAATAAATTCCAATGTCAAACACACTGTCCATTTGCAAGTCCGTTCTGGGTCTGAACGAAATCGGAGGCACTATATACCTCGCAAACCCATCGATCTCCACGTACGTCTGGACGATCACTACTCATTATCCATATTTCGGGATGCCTCCCAATCAGGACATTTGTTACCATCCAAACGAGGTAAAGATCTCCGGTCTTCGACCACCGTCTTCATCTTCGATTTCTTATCGTCGATTCAGTTATTCAGAATGGGATAAACCCGGTCTTTCTGAGCAACTCGCGTATATAATAAACAAGTGCTACACAAACACTACTACGCATCATTTCAACTCATTAGTCACTAACCGTCAATCAGTAAGAGAATGATTTCCCAAATATTAACCCCGAAGGCCGAAACCAACATCAGATCAATACCCAAGAAACCATTCGACTTAGCCAACCTTCAGTTAGTTTCTAAATTTCACATCCATATCATTTATAATATTTTATAATGATTTATCGCTATTTTTATTTATTTTAAAGTAGCCAATTTATTCAAAACGACGCTTCGGGCCATAACGCGGCCATTGCGCTATTTTTCTTCAGATTTGATTTACACATATCTGAAAATCGAACCATTGGATCTTCACAAAATTTACATTATTAGAAAGATCTTTTCAAAGCGAATCCAATGGTTCCAGTTTCGGGAAAATCCGATGGTCGGATCTCCCGGTATAATCGTTTGATGTTTCGATTTCAAAATACGAACTACAGCGTCGCTATTTTATTAAACATAATTATATTTATATATATATAAATATAATCGATTCTGGCGCTGTTTTTCTTCAGATTTGAATTAAACATTCCAGACAATCCAAACGTTGGATTTTTACAAAGTTGGTGCCGTTGGAAAGATATTTCCAAAGCGAACCCAACGGTTGCGATTTCAGGAAAATCCGATGGTCGGATCTCCCACACTAATCGTTTGAAATCACGGTTTCAAAATACGAACTGCAGCTTCGTTATTCGATTTATTTCAATTATATATATATATATATCGATTCTTCGATTTCAAAACCATATGATTTTCATACATTTGATAAAAATGATGTTTTATCTAACTGTCTTCTATTTCAACACTTCTCTATTTTTAACAATTCATGTATATAAAAAAACTGTGATTTTTAATGTAAAACAATTTATTTCAGAACTCGACTATTTTATATAGTTAATATAGGTGATAAAAATAGGATTTTTATTATAAAACAATTTATTTCAAAACAAGATTATTCTATATAGTTCATATTGATGATAAAAATAGGATTTTTGTTATAAAACAATTTCTTTCAAAATATGAATACCATTCAACACATGAATTTCAATTCAACGAATGAATTTCGATTCAACACATGAAGGTTTTCTATAGTTTACATAAATAGATAAAAAGGTGATTTTTATATTTAAAAACACGAATACCATTCAACACATGAATTCTATTCAACGAATGAATTTCAATTCAACACATGAAGGTTTTCTATAGTTTATATGAATAGATAAAAGGTGATTTTTATATTTAAAAACACGAATACCATTCAACACATGAATTCTATTCAACGAATGAATTTCAATTCAACACACGAAGGTTTTCTATATTTTATATAAATAGATAAAAAGGTGGGTTTTTATATTTAAAAACACGAATACCATTCAATACATGAATTCTATTCAACGAATGAATTTCAATTCAACACATGAAGGTTTTCTATTCAACAGACGAATATAGTTTCAATACAGGAAAATAATTCCAACACATGAATATTATTCAAAATTTCGACGGCATAACGGCAGGGTAGTTAAAATCGGGACCGTCCCTAGTATGGCTCCTCGCTCTACCTTAAACCCTCGCAGC
>JASFAX010002187.1:0-47064 GCA_030737875.1 Allium sativum
CATAATTAACTTCACTACTTTTTACGCTCTGTACAGAGATGTGGAGATCTACAGCTCACCAACATTTTTAATTGGTTTTATTCACTAAGAAAACTGTTTGAAACAAAAAAGAAGGAAAATAGGAAGATATAATAGAGATCTAATTGATGTTGACATTGATTATAACAAAAAATAGTAATGTGAACAAATAAATATCAACTGCCATAACATTATTAGAAAGAGGTAGTAAAATTTATATATAAAGGAATTGATTAGTTACTAAATCGAATGAATGAAAATAATTAATTTGTGAAGCATCAAAATTAGAATGTTTATCCAATTATTAACTAAAGATCATAGTATAACAGTCAATCCTGAAAATGGAACCTGCCTTGATAATAAACACCGAGCGACTTTTGAATTTTTTTTTTTTTAACGGAAAGCTTACAATTATGTGTTTAATTTTATATGAAAAAGACCAGGCAATATACAGGGTCCCTGCATTTTTTGAAAGACGCCTAAACAAAAGAGAAGCAAGGACAAAAATATCAAGCAACAGAAGTAATACTTGCCCAAATAATTAGTTATACAGGCTTTTATCACCCAAAAAAAGGAGTTGAATTATATTATAGATCAGTGCTACACAGCTTGATAAAATGTCACTGAAGGCAACTTGCTCGTTTTGTTTCTTTCAGCTACTATAGCTTGGCCAAAATATAAAGAACAACCTGCAAAAATAATAAATGCCTCCATGCATACGAATGAGTCATTTAAGCATCATGCTTACACCTCAAATAAAAGTACCAGCATAGCATGGTTGTTTATTATCCGGTTAAAGCTGAATTTGTTTGTCTTAATAGCATATAGGTTTAAGAAATGAACAGTAAACAGAGTCTAATTCATTCTGTAATCCTATGGGTGAGGTAAATGCATAGTATATAGGAGTAAACTGGCAAAGGAAAAAAGTTGAATAAAGAGTCATTAGAGAATACAAAATACAGTACCAAACGGGGAGATGCGAATAATCACTAAAACTGCAAAAAGAAAAGTCAATCTCATATTATACCTCTGTAAGGTAGATATGCCTTGATTTATTTTGACATCACTATGTGGTCAGTAATTCTATTCTGCTACCTCTATAAAAAAAATAACATAACATCACTTGGTGATCATATTCATATCCATTGAAAGTGGGGACGGTAAGAAGCTAACGCGATAAAGATCCATAAAGATCCATTGGTATTCCTATGCACTCAGTGCAAAGCATTTTAAAAATATGGTAAATTCAAGCTGCAATATCCAGTGGAGGGGGGAAGGTAGGGGAGCCAAAACGTTAGGTATGAAATATGTTCCAACTAATTGATAAAGCATGCCAACTAAGTTGTCAAAACGGGCGGTGGGGTTAAGGAATGCTTTAGGATATTTTAGGAAACAAAGGTCATGATAAGTTATATGACCAAGCATGTTGTTGGAGTAAAAAGATAAATAAATAAAAATTTATATGCTATCTTGGTAGGAAATTGATTGTAAAAGAAGCAAAAATGGAGCTTGTTTTTTGACTTAATGTTGGGAGTGTAAAACGTCAAAAAATCGAAAATACATGCATACTAAAATTGAATAGACAAAAACAAAAATTAATGCAAAGACGATTTATTATAAGTATCAACCGATGTACAAAGACACGCTGCTTTATATTGTCTAAGAGGAACACATTAAAATGAGTGCATAACCTAATAGCAAATAGAGAGAAAATTTTGTGTAAAAGATCCGGGATAGTTTTCGTAGTTAAAGAAGGAATAGGGACATGTTATTTTGGATGAAATAGGTTTGGATTGGTCTGAACACGATGGTCAAAATATGCACTCAGGTAATATCTTTTAATGAATAAATATGGATGCTATGGTTAATAGTTAATACATATATATAATTGTATTATATACTTTGCCTCCTCACTAAAAAGAATCAGCGCAAGAGACAGCAATTTTTGAAATCAATTTTGTCTGAAAACACACTTGAAAAAAATGTTAAAATTCAATAAAATCAAATTTGACTAATATTTATATACATAATCACACCTAAATCTGAAAAGAATATATAGCTTAATTTGATTTAGCCCGCCCTCATACTTGGTAACACGTACCATTGTTGCCATCATTTTATACAGGACAGGTAACAAATTACAGTCCTCACTCCATGTATTATACTCGACTTAAGTTTACAGAAAAAGGAGGTTAAATAAAAATGAGTGCAAGTTAAGCAGAGAAGACTCTAATATCAGTCGTGGAAACAATAACATAGCATAATCAGTTTTTTATTTATGTATACCAAAATCAAACTTACTCTACAGTGACAGAAAGTGAAATATATGAAATAACATGAGTGTACAATGGTCGGTCCAAATCGAATAACACAAACTTTCAGTTCTAATTTAACAATGATTTGAAAAATATAAATCTTATTGATGATATTGATAAATTAAAACATCGAACTTGTATTTTATCATTGTCCTGCCTGACTTGCAACTTAATCTCTGAAAAATTTCAGGAAATTAAAGCAAGGTGGTACCTCAATCATAATAAACAATTTGCTTGCGTCTAAAATCATACTTTTAGTAATTTAAAATATAATAATTTAAAATTACAGATATACCGTAGAATCTAAAAGCATATTTTAATTTAATGTTTCCCAAGTCGCCGCCATAGTCGAATCTCGGAAGAAGCAAGTGCATCTTCCTAACTCTAATTAAATTTGGATTAGAAGTCACAAACGAACGCAGTGTATTGCTTCAGTCATTGTTGCTATAGGTGAAATTTGAATTTTTTGAACCCCCTCTAAATTTGATTGGTAAGAGAAAATTAGCTAGCTCAATGCGTACTGTTCCATTTGTGGAATAAAATGCTTCCTAAAATAGAGAGAACATAAGCTTACAGTGAAAGCTTCGAATAAACAAAATTATCGGCAATTAAGCGAAGATAACTATTTAACCATATCAACAATATCAAGATGAGAGGATTTGCGCATTATCAAGTTGGTAGAAAATAAATTATATTATGGTAGTTGATTTAAAATTTCACAACATTTTTTTAGGATTTCGTGCTTTTTTTCCTAGCGACAGAAGTTAACCTTTTTCCAAATAAAAAATATATTATAGATCCAGCAAAGGTTTCTTATAGTCTATCATACTATTAACACTATATATACTATTAGTATTTGAAATGAGATGCATTAATATTACTTTAATTTTTTCTTAGGACCCAGAAATTGAGGAGGTCAATGTTATCACTATTGGGAAAAAAGAATCTACAACCAATATACTTAAAAATAAAATAATTACTAAAAAACTGAAAATTTTCCATCAAAATATGTGTGAGTTTCAATAACATCAAGACAAACATTTATTGTCGTTATAAGCAACCCAATTTTCCTTAAGTTGTGAAAAAGAATAGTTGCAAATTCAAACACATTGATATGGATTAAAGTAGTGCATTCTTTATAACTTAATTCAATTAGCACATAAATAAGGAACTTAATACAAATGTAGATTAAATGGCTTTGTAAAGTTTAGATTAAAGTGGATATTGATTATTTTTCACTGACAAAACAAAACCTTTTCGAGAAAAATAGCATTACTAATTCAAATACATATTCATAAGCCGACTACACATGTTAACACCATCTTATGAGTAGTTAAGGTAATGTGGCATCAATCATGCCTATTAACCATGTCTATGTCCATACAAACTCTACGTTATTGCTGTTTCATGCACCGAGACACAATTTTCATGAAAAAACATCTGGAACAAATATACTTTGTAAGTTCAATGGATTTCATAACATCTGAAACAAAAAAAAACCGCCAAGAAGGGTTTTACCTCAAAGTAGGCCATGAGGACTTTTAACATCCCAGCGATTTGGAAAAGTAGACGCATAGGTGGATGGAAGCTAACCGCGAAATATCGAGGAATGGGCATCAGCCAAAAGTTGAGCTCATGCTACCTCATTTGGATGGCGTAGTCTGTATACATGAAATGGAATATATTAGGGCATGCTACTAAAAAATTAACGCTATCGTGATCCGTTAACTGTTACTAATAAGTAGTGTATACTTTACACAGTAAAATACACAACAAAGTTTGTTGACATCAATAGTTGATCATAAGAACATAGTAGTTATTTAACTTATAAGACAAATAAATAAGTATAACTGCCCAGCAAGTAGACATAAATAAGGTAATTGAAGATATCTGCTGAAACCATTTTAATGAAAAGAAGTAACACATGAGAACATTATTCATCTAGTCTCAAACCATGAAATGACAACGCTTGAACAAACTTCTCAACATTTTTGGTGTTGAATTTTAGTGGAAGAGAAGTTACCTGAGAACGGTAAAGTAGAATATTATTAACTTACCTAAGCAACCAAAAAAATTGCAAATTTGATACCCGTTGGAGGAGAAAAAAGCTGTTGTTATTGGCTATATGTTATCACAACTATCTTTTTGAAAGACAAATATCCAGAAACATTATCTTGTCCCAAGTTTTTTTCCCTACAGAAAAAAAAGCATTTGGAATATTTTGATGAAAGCTAGCCAAAATCTCCCAACTTGTTTTTTTAAGTTTCATTGCTCTATTAGAAACAAATGTTCCTCATTACCATCAAACTAAATCGGTATAGTACAATCCAGCACTAAATTCAATTGTATAAGCTTTGGGTCCAGTATAGAAGCTGTATCATCCATTGAAGTGGACATATATATTGCTAACATTGTTATTTCATAACCTGGAACTTATAAGGAAAGTCAAACTACAACAATCAAATCTAGTAAAAGAATGACATAGCTCATAATGAGTTATATGCCCATAATGTAGCTATTTTAATTCTTAAGAAAACAACCATATTTCAGTGAGAAGAATAAAATATTCAAATGTGCATCTTGCAATTGAATAATCATATAAAATCATAAGATAAAATATAAAGAAAACATGATTACCTTACCTATTAACTTAATAATCTCATGGTCCCTGCAAATTATAAGGCAAAAATCATTCTTTCATAGCAACTATATGAAAATAATAAATAAATAGTTAGGTTCCATACTATCATTTTAACAAAAAAGAATCAGGCATAATTTAAGAGAAAGTAATTTTAATAGCTATTTGCAGCAAACATACATGTAAGACATAAAGTCAATTGGATAAATATTAGAACTAACTGCAACCAAAAAAATCATAAAGTCAATGATTTTTCTATCTGCAACCATGAGTTAACTTTATTACTCTATACTTATGTAAAACGTACAATAAGTCAGAAAATAAGCAGATGAACAAATGAATACTACTGCAATTTTCATAGCGACCACCTAAAACGTTGAGCTAGAGCAAAAAATGCAATTAGTTTCAGAAGAATATAGACCAAAGAAATTTTAAGAATGAAAATACTCAGACAACAGAAATTGTAGACAACTCAATTTTTTTATTAAGTGTTATGAAATGCTTAAATAATGCCATAGTAACACAAAGAAGAAGAAAAATTAATGTATCTGTACATGAGTTTTTATAGTTGTTTTTAAAAAGAGAACAATTTGAAGTTCGAAAGTTAAAAAGTCAAAATGCTCCAGTTTCTTCAAATTGCAGTTAAAATATGGAATGGTAAAATTAAGAAAGAACGCGATATCTAGAATAAGGACTTTTGTTTAAATTCAAGAGCATTTTCTTTGGCCAAATATTAAGATTTCTATTTTCATTTAATAAGAGTAAAGCAATTTTAGGAAAATTACAAAACCTTAATTTTCCTGTCATAGAAATTAAATATTTCTAAATTAAAATTAAAAGAAAAATATTATAATACTGAAAAAAACTATCTTTCCAGATTTTGTAAAAAAGTTCATAGGTAGCATATTTAAAATTGCTTTGCCAGTCTTTAATAATAAAAATCAAGATATATCAAAAGGTTCAGTGTTTACAGTTAAATTCTACTCATAAAAATTAAGAACTATTAGAAATGGTACCAATATAAGAATCATTATCATCAACAGGCAGGGAAAGCTAGAGGAAGTTCATTTTAGAAAATGAATAAATTATCAAACGATTTGGATAACATTTGACTCCTTTTTATTTCATTTGGCTAGGTGAATGAAAAAACTGTCACCAAACGACCAGAAACTCTACAACATCAACGAAAATCTAAACCACTAAACTGAAGTTCTTTGATTTTCGAGTTAACACTATAATAATATAACCAACCTGTACTCCCTAAGTATATGAAGCAAATGAGGTAGCTAATTTACTTTTCTTTATTTTGTTTTTCTTCTTTTAAACCTATGAAAGTGTTCATGTGACAAAATATTTAGAATTGACATTACAAATGGGTGCATTAGCTTTTCTAAATTAATTTAAAGTGTAAACAAATATGTTCTTTTACCTATTTAAACATAATCCATGGTCAATAATTTTTCGGTGTATATCATTTAATCAATACTGAAGTTAAATTGTAAAAGCATTAACTTGCACATGATTTCATTATTTAGTACATTATAACTTGTATTGATAGTTGATAGAAGGTATGAAAGTATAAATTATGGTTGTAGCATTGACACATTGAAACACTGATCAAAATGAGCATGTTTATTTTCCAATAATTCGAAGAAACACATCGATGTAACTTGATTTAAGTATTGGGCAAGTAATAGTACTTTGGCACTTATTTTTCCTACTTATGCATATATATAGGACTTCCAAGATTTTATGGCAAATGGAATCAAAAAGCAAGGATGCTAAGTTGTCATAGTTGAATGCTATAGAACATGTTAGGGAAAATACTGATATTTATACCCACTAATACTGTTCCAAACTTTTAAAAATTATCTGCACAATACAACATATGTGGCATCAGAAAATTCATTGAATAATACCTTTTACAACCATGCTACTTTTGCTTCTAAAGGCTCGCAAATCCAGGGATGAACTAGAAGATATGGGAAGAAAATCATCAAATTAATAATTTAGTTTCATCCCAAATAGGTAACAATGCTACGCTAAAAATAACATACATATTGGGAAACAGAATTAATCATCATAATGTAACCTAAGTAGCCTTTTAAAATGTGTGTACTAAATTATATTATCCATAATACACTCACATATTTCAATTGAGTAATATTGGCCAAAAAAATTCCAAAACTATTGTATTTAACCTAAAAGAATGTTGTAGTTTACGCTTGTTTCTAAAAACAGAAAGAGGCAAGAGTATATAAGAGTTTTGTAACAATCCACTGTTTCATATTAAAAATGTTTCGTTTCAAAACAGTTTTAGCCATCTTGATTAAACATGTATAGCTTTGTAAAATTTTGTATATTAAATTTTTCTATCCATATAAAATCCAAATAGTCCTAGCATAGTAACAGAATAGTGGAAACTTTTTAGAGCCAAGGCATTTCATCCAGGAAAATTCCAAATTAGCAACTAAAATTTACACCTATACATGTAAAAGGATGGAATTCGCATAGAAACATTAATATCGAATAGTAATAGGAAGAACTCAAAATATTTATCTGCTCAAAGTAAAACCTAATCAACGTAGAAATCAAAATCAAAGGAACTTTTTCTCTGAGAACTGTGTGAATATGCAGCATACGTATGTCCATAATTAAATATCTAAAATTGGACATAAATGAAAATATCATGTACTCTAATGAAAATAAGGATATATTTTCATTAGCATAAATTCTGGTTATCCCTGATGATACATAAATAAGCAGCCTTCTTAACAGAAGAAAATCATTTTTGTTGCAGAAATTCAGTCAAGCACATCAATATCATAACCGAAGTTCTCTCTTTCAAACGCAGTAACAATTTTTAAGTTGTCGCGTTGAAAATCATATAACTGTATAAAATCACATTTAATTTTTTATGTAGCAGGTTTCAAGTAATACCGTCAACCATAAGTAGCAGGGTAAAAATTAAGAGGATTCGACAGTAATTTCATAGTAAATGTAGTAATCTTACCTTATCCTCGCTATCTGAAACTGTTAAACAAAAAATGCCAGCAGAAATTTTCATTTCATCAACAGAAAGAAGAGTGAGACAATCTGTCGACCTGAAGAAAATCCAGAGAAAACCGCTAATCGACGACGATGGGTTGTTGAAGATGGCTGCAATGGTGAAGACGGATTCATCGTAGGAGATATTTAGGGTTAGGCTAGGCTCAGGGTTTGGAGATATTAAAACAGGGTTTAATTGCTGGGGAAAGGGCACGAAAGCAGAGCGTATCGTGATTTGCTTGTTGACTTCTTATTTCATGACTGTTGGGTTTTTAATTGTGGGAAGGCAGAATGGACATGATGGTTTGGGGAAGAGAAGGGTATGGGATTGAGATGGGAGGAAGAAAAATGCGAAGCGATTGAATATGAGGTAGGGTTTGGGAGGAGAAATTCGTGAAAGGTGGATTGAGGCGATTCAGCTTTAGATAAGCGAAGAATATGCAGCAGGGCTTGTGAGAGCTCGGTTGCGAACTTAGTAATTATAATATAGTATAGATTTATAATTCAATTAAATCCGAAAGTACCCCTTATCACATACGAACTCGAATTCAAACCCAACGACTATCGTCCCTAGCTAAATACCCCCATTCCGAACACAATGGGATATGTTTCATAGGCCCATTCGACTGTTTCAGTCAGTTTTCCTTCAAATTAAAATATAAAACATTTAATATTTAATTTGAACGTACATTTCAATTTGCCTGGGCCACATACTGATTCTAAAAATTCCCGAAAAATAAATCTAGCTATGTTTTGACGATACCGTCCCAACAAAACTAGTTTCGTCCAATTCTGAGACCGTTTGAAAAATGGCCCTTTTCTGGTCGATCCAATTTAATAGAAATCGACCAAACGCATTTTCCTTTGCCACGCTCACATACTAGCTTAAAAAATTATGAAATTTGAAACCTAGCAGTAATTTGATATCCCGGGTCCAACAAAAGTGGTTTCGTCGAATTCTGAGGTCGTTTGCAAAATGGCCATTTTCACGGGCTATATAAATTCTATAGCGACCTTTCTGAAAATTCATTTGGCCATAACTTTTGCTTCCCGCTACGAAACTTCGATTTTTCAGATTCGTTAGAAAGATATTCATTAAAAGATATAAATATTTTTGGTTTCACTAGAATCCATTTTATTTTGCACCCGGTACAGCCAATCAAAGTTTGAATTCAAATTTTGAAACTACCACGCCATTTCAGGCCCTGTTTATAATTAGAATTAATTATATTTATTTTCAAACGTCGATTCAAACTTACTTTTCTTCGTTATTATTTAAAATATTTATTTTAAATATTTTGAATTCACTAAAATAGCCAATTTAAAATTTTCAAACTGGTTCAGATTTTCCGGGTTGTTACACATTTCAAAATAGAGAACATGTAATATTCATAATAATATTATTATTATATTAGTTAAGAAATTATAATATTAGTTTATAAATTTATTATTGTTTTATTACTATTATATTATATTATAATATTATGAATTAATTTTTATAACTTAGTTAATTTTTATAAAAAATAAACGGTTTTTATTAAACTTAGCCAACTTTTCTATCAATTTAAAAAAGATTTCAAAATAGAGAACATGTAATATTCATAATAATATTATTATTATATTATTAGTTAAATATTTATAATATTCGTTTATAAATTTATTATTCTTATTGTATTACTATTATTATAATATTATATTATAACATTATAATATATTTATTTTTATACACCTTTAGTTAAATTTTGAAAATCTCGATTAACTTGGTTAAATATTTATAAAATAAGTTTATAAATTAATTATTTTTAATTTATTACTATTATTTATATTATATTATTATTTATCAATTTGTATATACCTTTAGTAAAATTTTATAAAACTCAATCAACTTAGTTAAATTTCACAAAACTCACTTAACTTAGTTAAATATTTATAAAATTTGTTTATAAAATTATTATTATATTACAACTAATATATTATTACTATTATTAAACTATTATTATTTATTAATTTTATATAACGTTATTTTAATTATTATTGTATTATTATTTTTTATTTTTTATGTATCTTTAGTTAAATTTTATAAAACTCGATTAACTTAGTTAAATACTTGTTTTATTGTAAGTATCCATTGAGTTTTAATAAATTAATTTTAACACCTTTCATTTTTTATACACATCATACTTCGTTTGTAAAATTTTCTAACTTCCAATTTTTTTTCAAAATTTCCACAGAATCTTCTTTGTATGAGGGACGTTTCAAAAAAAAACCGAATACATAATGACTACAAAATGTACATCTCCAAAGAGGCATCCCAAACTGAGCATCCTGAAACACGGGGAAACAAATCAATAACACAACATACTCTTATTTTGTAGTATTTAATCCGAAAACATACCTTTTATTGAGCATTATTTAGCAAATTACTTATTATTTCACATGCATAAGCGGCTACCAATGCATGTCCATACATCTATGCTTCGAAAGTATTTGTTCTCATCTCAAATGTAAATGTTAGTTGCATAAAAGAAGCAAAGGAAATATAAATTAATATAATGGATAAGTAGCATAACATTTCATTTTTAGGCCACTTCTCAATATATCGAAACACTAAAACATCAAGTACAAAAACGAATTGTGCTATGATACTCTTAATATCAAATCTGAACTATCACTCGTGGTGCAGGACAATTTAAATCACATACACGGAGTCCCTTTACAAAATCAATGAAAGCTAGCTTCTGTGAGGTGGTAACCATGGCTACAGCTGTTAATGAAGCAACCTAAAAAAAAAATTTGAATAAAATTAGTGTGAGACACAATGAAGAAAACAGGTGTAGTTCTCCCCTGCAGTATTGTATTGTGCAAGAGTAAGGACCACATAATCTGTATAACACTACACCCATAGTATATACATTATTACGTAATAGATTGTTAATTTTAACAAACAAGCCTGAATGATGCACATGCATTTTGTTTAACCCATCTAAATCAGCACTATATTTCACTTAAAAGCTGATCTGTTACTCTATTTTTTTAATCCATGCAAATTGATTTTTTAGCATTCAAAACTGTCCGTGGTCAGTACACAACCAAATGAACATGAGAACAATTATGTAATGTCCTTACTCGTTGAAATATGACTTGCAGAATAAACGTTACATGGTGTCTACAAGGGCCTGGCCAATTAGCAGTAGTATTAAAATTGAATAAAATTTGCCAATAATGCCTTACCAGCATTAAAATTATTAAACTGAAATAAACTGTTAAAATGTGAATTATTCAATTTTTCTGAGCAAATAGAAACCAATTGCATTATTCACATTTTATCAGTTTAGTTTAGTTTAATAATTTTAATCTTGGATAATTTAGAACTCTCCAAACAACTACAGATAAAGCAATAATACATTTGAGAAACTGAAGGAAAATTTTGTTACAAAACTCACTTTTGAGAAAAGGCTGGTAAAACCTATCTTATGAAATGCTTGATACTTCAGTTTTAATAGCAGCCTACTCGTTTATGAAATCAAATTGCAATCGTGGAGGATTCGGCCAGTGTAGTAGCTAACAATGGAAGTCAAAACCAAGCAAACTTGTCTCGCAAATATTTATTCAACCTCTGCTTTTAGCTTGTGCTGGTCCGCAGTCGTGCAGATGACAACTGAGAGAATGCTTGAGTGGATTGCTGCTTACCTGCTAGTATCATACAACAAAACATCACAAACTTAAAGCTAGTTCAACTAATTCCAAATGTTAACAAACAAATAGCAATATTCCTCATTCACTGAAGATATTAGTGGCTTAGTGTTAATACCAAATTCAAAATCAAGTTAGCCACTGCTCATCAACTCTCAGGATAATGACAGTAGTTAATTTCACTACTTTTTAGAGGTGTAAACTATAAAGTACTGTTATCAGGAGCATAGCTCTACAATCTATATTGTTAAATGAAATTAGTTATTTTCAATAATTAAACTACTGCACAAGGAGGTAGCTACTACACTAAAATAAACATCTAAAGCAGTGAATTATAATATAGAGTCAGCATCCTACCCTCAAGGCCTGCAATGCTCAACAAACAAACAATGTGTGACGCATGTGCACACATGTGCATATATAATAATATTAGTTCACTTGAAACTTTATTTCCTTCTTAAATATTATTCATAACTCATTCACAATTATTTATAAATCTTCAAATATTGTAATCCAAATTGAAATCAAATCATCTTTTTTTCTTTTGGTGTCAGTTATAACATGGTTTCAAATCATAGTACTTAAAAAAATTGAATGTAATTACATACCTTTAACGTGTATCCTGTTGCTGTAAACGTCACCTACCACGTCTACTATGCACTTTCACTACTTGAGTTGTCACTAATGGGCTTCTACAGGAACAACATTATATCCATTAATTTCCTTAATTTTCTTGGGAACCACAGAAACCTCACCAAACCTTTGCCGCAAATATATAAGCGCTGACAAAATTAACACTTCATAAGGAATAATTATATTCCATGCAGATGAGTATAAATCTCCATCTTGCATTGCATTAATGTAACTGGAATCAGGACGAGGAACATAATGATGAGATCTATAAGCATCATATATGTGAGGAAATGCCCTAATAGTTGTTGTTCCAATCTAAAATGAGGGGGTAAGAGTAAGATGCTTCTCCTTTGATTTCAAAAAAATGTTGAAAATAAATTGTGGAAGTAGATCATTGTCAAGTACTAAACTAGTAAAAGACATTAGATCCTCCCACAGGTATTTCTTCCGAGTTTCATGGGACATAAAATGAACAATCAGTGCAATCAATAAGCCAATTACATATAGAGGAAAACAACATATGACAGTCTTTCGTTCGACAATCCATAAGGATGCTTTATTTTCATATGTTGATCGTGAAGACCACGCAGTTTGAAGCAACCAAAATTGGAGAAGAAATGCTACCATTGGAATGACTCTAACCAAAACCTCATTCACTTACAGCCATGCAACGTTTCTTAGCAAACCATGTTGTTGATTTATGTTTTTGAAGAACAATGCCTCAAAATTCAACAGTAATGGAATCATGTAACCTACGGTCAGAATAGCTAGCATTGTAATTGACATAGAAGGAAGCACATCTGGGTTCTTTTTGATGTGGAAGAATTGCAATCCAATGAAGATGCATAGACATGAAAGTGAAACTAAAACCATTAATATTTCGATATCCATAACCAGACAGTCTCATTCGCTTGTTCTTTGTATATTCCAAATGAAGTTATGACTAGTGGCTTGAAGAAAAGTGGGCCCGAATTTTTCCTCAAACTCTTTATTGAACCAGTCGGATGATCCTCCTCTTGCGGATTTAAAGGAGCAAGTTGGATATTGATCAAAACCTCACAGTCATAAATAGAATCTACAAACAAACAACCTACCATACGCAGTACACATTCCATGTGCTATGGTTACTCGCTGTTATATAAGAAGAAGGTATAACGACCCGGTTTTTAGCGACTTTGGTTATTGCCATAAACTCAATGACGACTAACCAAACATCGAAAAATACCGGAAAGTTAATAAAAGAATTTAGAGGGTGAGAATAGATAAGATAGAAACTTAGAATAGAAGAAGAAGAAGAACATACAACATCAGAGTAACACGAATCTCACAGTAAAACGAACAACATATAATAGATAATATATCCTTGAAATAAAATCAGTATATGTATACAGTAACATTATCAGAGTACAACACTTACAACATAGCGGAAATAACTATAGTTATATAATCCTGAAGTCACCTGCTCCAAGCTCTCCAGGTATATCTGTAAAATCCTGACTACTTGATTGCCCGTACAAAATTGGGCACCCTAGAGTTTAGGGAAAACAAAACAAAATAAACTCCGGGTCAGTCATGGGACTGGTATGAGTAAAACAGTTAAAAACAATTTGAACAAGTAAACGATATCTCATAAGACCACGCCGTATAACGGAACAGGTTTTTCCCTTATGAGAATCCAAAACATCTTTATATCAAAAACCTTTTGATATTATAATAATGTCTATCAACCACAATATAATAATCATTTAGCAGAAACACTTTCGTCTCACGTTCTACATATATAGTATATGTAACACCCCGAATTTTTGAATGATCAAATTAAATAAATTCAAGAATAATTATCTCTGATGTGAGAATTAAGGGAAACGGGTTGCGCCATTGTGTTCATCTCGGAATTTTGGTTGAGATAGTGTCCGAGTTTGCCCAAAACGGATACCGGATGAAGGAGATATGGACGAACGAAGTTAGGCGGAAGAATAAAAAAAATTGCACTGGCGCACCTGCCAAGTGCGCCCAGGCCGAGCAGAAAGCCTGCACAGCTTTCTGGTGTAATCTGATCTATATTGCGACTCATTGCTGAGTCCTTTCTGACTCCTTGCTGAGTCATTAGGGCTGAGGTGTCACGCTATCCTAACTGAATGGTTTTGATTAACCCTAAGATCATCCAATGGCTATAATTAAATTGAAATTCTATATAAACATGGGTAGACTCAAACCCTAAAATCAAATAAAAATATGAATCATGGCCGTCATGCTGTCATCTTATAACCTAGAGTAGCCGGCACCAACTAGAGGGAAATCAAAGCTAATCAACTCAATTCTATTCAACTCTAATCTAAACAATAACGAATCTACTACAAAGGCGAGCTAAATCAATTTTAGAACTCAGAGTTCAGAACGCAAGACCTTCTTTTTATGAGTTCAATTTCTTTAATAAGATAATTAACAATTTAATTAGGTTGAGTTATGATTTGGATTATATGGTTATGTTGTGAATCATTGAACGTTATGTTATTATCCATGTTGTAAATCTATGATGTTATTATCTATGTTGTAAAGCTGTGATGTTATTATCTATGTTGAAAATCTATGTTAATTGTTGGCTTATGTATTCATAATGATGTTTCATATGCTAGTTTGGTTATGTTGTTGGAACTAATTCATATGTTAAATCATATGTAAGTTTAACTCGATAATTTTATATGCAAGTTTAGATGTTAATTTAGATGTGAATCACATGCAAGTTAGGGAGAATCATATACAACCTTACATGTTTATGACATCTAATTTATGTAAGCTTGGATCTAAAGTTTAGGCTAAGACATGTGTGAGGTATATACTAGTATACAAAATTCTATATGCTAGTTTACATGTAGATCTTAATTTACATGTTTTAGATGTAAGTTTACACCATAATTTATGTTGCATAAATTACATATGCAAGTATATATATGTTGGAGTATGAATCATGAAAAGTTTGAAACTATTGCCTATGCAAGTTCACCCCTTATGTTTAGATCTAGTTTTTATTTTATGCATGTTGTGATGTTTTCTCTTTATTCCATAAGTTAGACTATTCGAGTCTAACGTATATTTTACGTTAAACGAACGAACGTACAACGTGGGGCAATGGGATAATATTAAAAGATTTAATATTGAGAATTGGCATAAATGCCTTAAATGTGTTGTTAATTGGTATAATTTTACATACCATAAATAGATGGACATAATTGAGTCAATTACGGACATAGTTAAATTTGTAATTGATTGGAAATTTGAATAGGGAAATTAATTCAAATTGTGGGTAATTAATTAGGTGTAATTAATCGCCTAAGACACAAGGTTAGACTCTTTTGTGGTGTAGGACTGCCCGGACCCGCCCGACAAATCCAGCTGCCACAAATGCCAGTCTAATGTGGGAGGTCTTAGGCATAAATTAAATGCGTAACAGTTGTAAAGACACGAGGTTAGGCTCGTTTGTGGTGTAAGACTGCCCGGACCCGCCCGACAAATCCAGCTGCCACAAATGCCAGTCTAATGTGGGAGGTCTTTACAAGGTTACGGTCTTAATGAATTAAGAAACACTTAACCAGATAAACATGTAGTGGGACATGAGGGGGTTAAGTGGGTGCCTTGGGTGGCATGTGGAATTTAGTGGGTGCCTTGGGTGGCATTTGAAATACGATTAGATGCACTTAACCAAGATTGAAACATGTAAGCAGACATGAATAAGAATGGGGTTAAGTAGGGAAAAACCTTAGAGGGGACCAAGCATAGGTGGAAAGCTTGTATCATGCATGGGGGCCCTTTTCAAACTGGTAACCCATTAAGTATCTTTGTGGGCTCGACCCAAGTCGAGGACGGGACACGCGTACTGGATTTGATTGTAAGAGGTCAAAACGGGTCAGCAGTGGCAACGCAAGTCCAACGGGTTCATATATGTGTGTGGGCCCGGGATGGTAGGTAAGACGTTGTTGCATCGTGTAGATATAAGCCATGCATTTTTGGTTGTATCGGGTTGCCACTTTGGCGAGTGATACACCCCATTATGGGGCCAGCACGGGTATCTACAAGTTAGAGAGCCGATCGAATGGGGGTAGTGGGTACACCTAGTCGAGATAGGGGCAGACGGCACCTATGAAGGTAGCTAGGGGTACACTAAACTACCATTATCATTATTAAGTTTTGTAGGCGGGATTAACATTTAGGGAGACTAGTGGTGGTGCAGTGTAGTAATTATCTTATAGTGACTAAGTGCGCCTTTAACGTTATCTTGGTTCATCTTATTTCCTCGTTTTGTTCTATCATACCCAATTGTTCACAGTCATTTCCTTATTTTCCAGCTTATGCCTTATCCTAGTTACTTTGATAATTATATTGTTAAAGTTATCGCACTCGCCAGACTTTATGTCTGACCCCCTTTTCTTTCCACCTCTTTTCTTCCTTCCCCCCCCTCAGGTTTGCAAGGAAGGAATACTACAGCTTAATGCTGATTTCTTTCAGTTGCTTGAAGAGAGTAGATGTATCGCTTGGGACTCTCTCATCTTTATGGCTTTGCTTATGCTCAGTGGGGATTTATGCATTTATGTTATTTAAGTATTTGCTTCTCTATGTACTTTGATGTTTTTGGAAAAGACTAATGATCCTGTTGTAATGGTTTTGGAAACTACTTATGTAAACTCATTTTGAGTTATGATGAAATAAAATAAGTTTTATCTTCCGCTGTGTTGTTTTATTTATTTATTCTTGTAATTTATTTGTTCTATACAACAATAACGCTTCATGGACATTGATGCATTCCCTTTGTGAGTGACATTAATGGACGTGGGGTGTTACAGTATACAATCAAAACCGCAAGCGCGTATTGCGTAATGGATTTCCAACTATGACAAGGTATGGAACCACCTTCTGCTAGTATACCTGATCGACACTAGTCTATGAATCAGAAAAGCGCGACATTTTAATTAAATTCTGCAAGCATACAGGTGTGTAGCATACAGGTCGAACACAGGGAGGTAGATTAAAATCAAATTATTTATCTAATCTCGTGGGCGAGTTAGACGAAGCTGGAGGTTGATTTTGCAAAACAAAACAAAAATTGAAACTACAAATAAAAGATGCAATTAAATTCACTTCAGATTCGAATCTAATCGGATTTGTAATAAATTCAATGATTAAAGATAAAATAGAATAATGGAAACAAAATTGCAGAACAGAATTAAACGAACAGAAAATAAGAATAAGGATTACCGCTGAATCTAATCAGACGGTCAATCGCTAATGAAAATAAGTGAAAAATACAATTAATGCTCTACCGAATCTAATCGTGTAGACAACACTAATTGCTAAGAAATTAGAAAATTGCAGAATAAAAAGAAGAACTTTGTTATTGGCAGAAGAATTACAAAAGAAGGGGCTCCCCTTTACAATGAATACAATGGGTATTTATAGGGGATGTAGCCTCCATCCTATGTGGCTTTTGGCCAAGAAATATCTCTTAAGATATTCTATTTACAAATAAAAGAGATATGGATATAGATTTGAGATATTCTATGAAGATTCTCCCTCCTTGATTGCTGACATGTGGCATTTGATTGAGTTGCATTCTGGTAAATATATGTCAAGTCTTCTCCTCAATGGCAAGTAAATATGCAAGATTTTCAATTGATTTCTTTGAGAAGAAAATGTCTAGCTCTTCAAATCTTAGTGCATATGTTATATACATATAAATATATATATATAATATAACACTAGTCTCTTTATTCTTCAAAGCGACGGAGGCAATGTATATGTTCTTTTCTTCAGCAAAAAAAAAGGCCTTTGACGGTGACTGAACTCAGAACACTCTGTCCAAATTTCCAGGCTTTACCAGTGTGCTACAGCTTCCTTTATGATTGAAAATTTGTTGATTCCAAGAAGTAGCATTTCCTATGCAATTGGTCTTTAATTGAATGAAGGAGACATTTATTTAACAACCTGTGAAAACACACGAAAATACCCAAAGTAATATTTATTTATTTACAATAAAGATAAGATATGAGCATAAAAATAAACACATTTCTATGTCAATCAAATACCCCCACACTTATCTTTTACTCGTCCTCGAGTAAAACAAGAAATGAAAAACTAAACTAGATAGGTCCCACTTTCGTAGGAAACACGATTGCATTGAGCGTATGCAACAAGCCGTTAAACCCCTAGGTGTCCCTAGTAGGACGAGTGGTGTCTCGTGAGGGTTTTCAGCGGATACTACCCACAAAATCCAAATGCAGTATGATATGGTTTTAATGTAACTACATGAATGCAATGGACTTATGCAATTGAAAACAAAAATTGAAAACACGACTTGTTTCAGGAAAGTGGTACAACAAATTAAATTAACAATTTCTAATCAGTTGATTTTATTTTAGATACCTCGACTTGTCACAAATTTTCAATATAAATCAAGTTTTCAAATGTTAAATTCCAGTTTGGCCAGTTAGTTCGGTCGATAACATAGTGCAGCCATGAAATAAATTCTTAGTTTGCTTGGCACAGTTTGCAAAGTGGTATTCTAATTTTCTCATGTATGGCTAGTCAAATCAATAAGGTCAAGAAGTGTTTGGGCATCATCGCTTATTCTTTATTCTATAAAATTTTAAAATTTATGATTAAGTACATACACGTAACTTAGAAGACCAAGGTTTAACCACCCATGCACTGCCTCGCGGACTAACGGAGAGTAGGTAAAGAGCTTGGCGGATTGTGCAGGCCGACTTTGACTTTTTCAACAACGTGTCGGTAATCCTTAGGTGTCCAATCTCATAAAATGAGACCAATATATTCCAACGCTGACTTTGTCAACAATGTGTCGGATAGAGCTTGGCGGGTTTGCACACCAACGCTAGATATACAAGCAATGTTGGATACCCTTGGATTACTATTATTATTATTGAATTTATAAGCACAAAAGAGAGTTACGCGAATTCAACTTAACACAACTTAGTTTTAAAGATTTGAAAAGCCAATATAAGTATTTTAAGTCCTCCACTTATTTAAACAAAGTCTACAATACAAAATAGATTTCATGGCCATCACCTAAGAATCTCCCTATGTACCGGTTACACTATTATCCCATCAAAATTAAACTTTTCATTATATTTCAAATTCGAACTTGGCTGAGAGAGAAAAATACTATCAACTGGCTAAAAATTGTAAACTTATTTTGTTGTATCAATCTAAAATTAGTCATATTTGAAAAAAAAATAAAAAAATTATGGTATGTTACTACAATCCAAAATGTATAATGGTCCTACTTAAATGGCTGAAAATAAAAAGAAATAAAAACAAAGAAAAATGAAATGGATGAATGCAGACTCCCCCCCCCCACACTTGAACTAAACAGTGTCCACACTGTAACGTTTCCTAAATTTGAAAGACAGTACCCAAAGGTGGATGAAATGCAAAACGATTTGTAAAATAAAATGCAGTCTAACTATATGTAAGAATGGATCATATGTACAATGATATATGTGTTTGCGATGTATGCGATGCAAAGAATTCCACCAACTTTTCCCCCCACACTTGGTTCTAGCCCTATGACCACTGTGTCTAGGCATGTTTTCTAATAAGCAAAAGTTTTTGAAAACCATCTCATCTTTATACCTCGATTTATAGTCCAGTAAATGAATGTTCAGGGTCATCCTCACATGAAGTTTTTCAACAAAGCTAACATTCCAAAATTAGTTCACGTGTTCAACAAATTTATCAGTGTAATTTTTCAAAAATTTGTGATCGTATATAAATTCAGTGAAATTTGAATTCTGAGTGTTGTTCAAGAGTATGTGATCACATTTCTCATCATTAACTGACAACGTATTTTCGATACTGACAATTTCAAGTTCGTTTGAAATTTTCTCAAAATTAAAATTTTCGAACTCGTGACGTGAATTCGCTTCTTCCTCATTTGGCAACTCATCCTCGTACAATCCAAAGAATTCATGTTTGTTAAAATCCCTTTCAAATTTTGAGTTTTTGAAAATTTCAACATCTTTATTTTGTTCAATTTTAAAATTTTCAAGTTTCTCGCAGCCCGAAAGAGAAAGATCAAAATCTGAGTTTAATTCTTTTTCCTGAAAGGAGTTGAAGTCTAAATCATTTGTTGAATTTTGAAAAACTTCATCAAGATGATTATTCTCAATTTCGAAAGTTGTTACCTGAAAATTTTCAATATCAGTAAAGAATGGATTATTTCCTAATTCATCGCTTGTTTGAATTTGATTTTGTTGCTCTCGTTGTTCTTTCAAAGATGCCATTAAACAAAGAAGTTCATCCACCTTTCTATCTTTTTCATCAAGCTGTCTATCTTGCTTTCCTACCCTCTCTCTAAGAATGTTAAGGTGATATTCTTCGGAATCATTGATTTGAGAGCTCTCATTTTTGATTTCTTGATTATCAAAATTATAGTCCACATCAACTTCACAATCAAAATTATTTCCAAAGTTATAGTTTTTTGGATTTTCAGAAAAAGGACAAGGATATTGGAAATCATTTTGATTATAAAAATTATGTTCATAACCAAAATTGTTAAAATTCGAGGAAAAATTGCAATTTTGGTTAGTTTCAAGAAGTTGATATGAGCTATAATTTTGAAAATTTTGGTTTACAACCCCATATTGATGTGGATCAAGGCTGTATTGGGATTCAAAGCTATTTTCATGTGGATCTGACCCATAATCGAAATTATTGAAATTTGAATTGAAATCGCAATTTTGATTATATCCATGGTTTTGAAAATGTTGGTCAATTGGAAAATTTTGAACATTGGCATCGGGATCACGAAATTTTGGAATATTCTGCCTCATGAGTTGTATTTCATAAGCATACTCTTCAAGAGGACATTTACTCCGATTATGATCCCACATTTCCCTCAACGATTTTTTTGAATCAGACATTTGAATGAAATTAGGGTAAGACATAAATTATTCCTATTTCAAAATAATATAAAATACCGAGTTGTGCTCTATTAATTAACTGACTCAATTAGAAGGGGGAAGAGGGTCTTATGGTCGTTCACGTATAGTATAAATACTAAGGGATACGACCAATGTTTTACGGGTAGTGTGCAACCTATTTTGCTAGAAGTTCAAAAAATTGAACTACTATATATCCGCGATCCAATTATACGAGACAGTCAACTTCATAAAACACCACTTTTCAATTTTATTATTTTGAAATATCTAATCTGATTTTATAATTGAAATACGACGAGAGATGATTTGTTATGGAAAATCGTTCCTCACCACAGATTCAGAAATATCAACAACACAACAGTCACAGAATAATCACAGAATTGAAAAGAAAAATTTGTACAAGCAAAGTCGCTGCCCCTGCAGAAGATTTTTACAAGCAATTTCTATATTTTCAAAGCAGCTTCAGCACCTGTAGAGTTTAGAAAAATATTACCATGGGGTATGGCTGTCTTTTCAGAGCAATTGATTAGCTAGAACCCTTGTATTCCTTGTTCGATTTGGCCTTTGAATTGATTTGATTCTTCTCTTTGTAAAAAAAAACTGAAAGAATTTTTTTTTTTTGAATAGAAAAATTATATATATATAAAGACTAAACTAGACTAAATAAAACTAAACAAAATAAACACAGAACAAAAGAAACAAACTAAACTAGACTCACAAAATCAAGATTGGACAAAAACTAAAACTAAGCTTGAAAAGGAAAACAAATAAAATAACTAGGCTAACAAATTGACTCAAACAAAACAAAAAATAAAGATAAAAACTAACCTAACAAAAGAAACAAAAACAAAGCAAAAGCAACTCAGTATCACGCACCTTTATTCTCAAAAGCAACATCAAATAAAGCCTGGACTCACTCAACGTCCACGTCAGAAGTAAAGAAGGAAACAAATTGTTCCATATCACTCACACAAAAAGGCCACGCAATGAAAAGTAAACAAGCCTCCTTTCTTGTTTTATATACGCCCCTTTATCCTATTTCTCATAACCAATCGGAATCAATAAAACGAAACAACCGTGTCCCCTTTTATTTTGTTATTCCGAAATTAACACGCTACAAATTTGAGCGACTGGGATTAAATCCGCGATTCGATTGGGTGTTGAGTTCAAAGTGGGGTCTGTCGAATCGGGTTCCTAGGGTTTGAATCGTGTTTTGGGTTTCAATAACGGCTGCGAAACGGAATTGCGTGGTAACGGAATTGCAGTGTTGTGGCGTGACGGTTGAGCGAATTGGAAGTCCGGATTTTGGTTCGTTGTTGAAGCTTGTTCGAAGAGGGGTTGCTGTGAAGAAGATAAGGACGGATTTTGGGTTTAGGGGTTGGGAACTTGGTGCGAACTGATGGTGTCAAGGTGTTCGTTGAGTTTGTGGAGCGGTTTTCTCGGAAATTTTTGGTACTGTGGTGGTTTGAATTGGCTGTAGAAGAGGAGGCTTTTTGGTGAGGATGATGATGTGTTTAAGGTTGCGTTGCGGTTCAGGCAGAAAGGTGATGAACGTGACTTGGAAGGATGATGGTTGCGATACTTGTGTTTGGTGGAGGAAGGCTTTGATGGTTTTTGGATGGAGTGAAAGGATGTCGGTGAAGAGATGTAAGGTGGTGGAAGAGTTCTGGCTTTGGTGAAGTGGGATTGAAGAAGACAAATTGTTGTTGTGGTTTTGAAATTGCAGTTGCGTTTTGGAAATTTTTTTTTTTTTTTTTTGGGTCCGAAGTGATTTGATTTTGGGTTGGTGATGAGAACTTGCGCTGTGATCTTGTTGAAGGGAGTGTTGGAATTGTGATTTGGGTTCGTATTGTATGCGGTTGTCAGATCGAGGAAGTGGACGTGGTAGGTTGAACTTGTGATGATGTAGTTCAGATCTAGAGGTACGGTGGTGATCGCTGATGCACAGAAAGAATTGATTTTGGGGAAGGATGTGGTTCAGAAATGGTGGCAGGACGATGATTGCGGACTATGTTGAGAATACGTGAATTTCAGGGGAGGTTGTAGATGATGACTGTTTGTGGGAGGGATGATGGGGATTCGCTGGTTGCGATGGAGTGGAGGGATTGAGGGTGGACGTGAGTCTGCGGAAAGACAGAAGAAAGAAAGATTTTTTTTTTATGAATTGGACGTGGCAGTTTGGTTATGTAGGGTGGTTTGTGAATTTGTGGTAGATGCTGTATGTAGTGAGGACGATGGGTAGTTTGGTAGAAATAAAATCACGGCGAGAAAATATAGAAAGAAAGAAAATCAGAAAGAAATATATATATATATATATATTCTTTTTTTGAAAAGAGGAAAGCAGAAAGAGAAACAAATGTAAAAATTGGGAAGGAAGGATTATAAATGAGATCAAAGAAAAGAAAAGAAAAGACAAAAGTGGCAAGCAAAATTTTTTTCTTGTTTAGATGATTCCCGCACCAATGTTTGATACAAAATCAACTAATAAAGAGATTTTTTTTTTTGAAAAACAAAATAAAAACTAACACGAATCAGAAATTAAATAAACAATAAAATTTAATCGTTACCTCCCCGGCAACGGCGCCAAAAACTTGATCGACGCTAGTCTGTGAATCAGAAAAGCGCGACATTTAAATTAAATTCTGCAAGCATACAGGTGTGTAGCATACAGGTCGAACACAGGGAGGTAGATTAAAATCAAATTATTTATCTAATCTCGTGGACGAGTTAGACGAAGCTGGAGGTTGATTTTGCAAAATAAAACAAAAATTGAAACTACAAATAAAAGATGCAATTAAATTCACTTCATATTCGAATCTAATCGGATCTGTAATAAATTCAATGATTAAAGATAAAATAGAACAATGGAAATAAAATTGCAGAACAGAATTAAACTAACAGAAAATAAGAATTAGGATTACCGCTGAATCTAATCAGAAGGTCAATTGCTAATGAAAATAAGTGAAAAATACAATTAATGCTCTACCGAATCTAATCGTGTAGACAGCACTAATTGCTAAGAAATTAGAAAATTGCAGAATAAAAAGAAGAACTTTGTTAATGGCAGAAGAATTACAAAAGAAGGGGCTCCCCTTTACAATGAATACAATGGGTATTTATAGGGGATGTAGCCTCCATCCTATGTGGCTTTTGGGCCAAGAAATATCTCTTAAGATATTCTATTTACAAATAAAAGAGATATGGATATAGATTTGAGATATTCTATAAAGATTCTCCCTCCTTGATTGCTGACATGTGGCATTTGATTGAGTTGCATTCTGGTAAATATATGTCAAGTCTTCTCCTCAATGGCAAGTAAATATGCAAGATTTTCAATTGAATTCTTTGAGAAGAAAATGTCTAGCTCTTCAAATCTTAGTGCATATGTTATATACATATAAATATATATATAAATATATATATATATATATAACACTAGTCTCTTTATTCTTCAAAGCGACGGAGGCAATGTATATGTTCTTTTCTTCAGCAAAAAAAAAAAAGGCCTTTGACGGTGACTGAACTCAGAACACTCTGTCCAAATTTCCAGACTTTACCAGTGTGCTACAGCTTCCTTTATGATTGAAAATTTGTTGATTCCAAGAAGTAGAATTTCCTATGCAATTGGTCTTTAATTGAATGAAGGAGACATTTATTTAACAACCTGTGAAAACACAAGAAAATACCCAAAGTAATATTTATTTATTTACAATAAAGATAAGATATGAGCGTAAAAATAAACACATTTCTATGTCAATCAATACCTCTAGAGAGGAATACACTGGTTCAACAAGAACATCTTCAACCCGGCCACACATGACCGACTACTCATTTCGCTTGAGTGTATCGAATGTATATCAGCAACGGTTGGGATCAGCTACCATTTCCCGAATGCAACAGCATCGACAATAGATTTTTAGAAGTAAATGAAACTCTAGATCAGGTGATTATACACCCTAATAGGTGCGACCTACATAGCCATGCTGCCTGCCCGATTTTTGTCAATTCCCGGTTGTGAGGCTAGAGGCCACGCTTATCTCTGACAGATCACACATTTATTCACTTTGAATGTCACATCGTCAGACCCGCCAAATCACAATTTGAATTCCCCAAAAATACCACAGGTATACAGCTAAGAGAAACGAATTCCTCCGCCACCAAACGTAAATACGTTTGAAGAGATCAACTTACGCGATCTATCAAGTATATTCTGTCAGACATTCTTCCATACAGGCCGTCCAGGGACTGGACAAACCGAAGGCACTATTCAGTACAACCATCTTAGGAAATCTTTACCTAAGATTTATACAACAGCCCTTGCACTTTACTCCATCTTCAATTATCTTTGGCATATATGATTCGCAACGCTTATGCCAATACGGAGTGGTTCTTCGGATAATAATCCAATCGGTCTCTCCATATTAACAACGTTAAAATGGTCGAAAACTTCGATAGTCGGTGAGTTAACTATCAAAGAAAAACATGTGTGCAAATAATGATATTATTTCCAGATGGAAATTATATCGATCAATCATCATTTAACGTTTATCTCTTTAGTTCATTAATTTACTTATCTCTTGTTTCCATATATTCAACATTTCTTATTTTCTATTATCAGAAAACATTTCTAATTATTATTTGGAAAACATTTCCAAAGTTCCTTTATTGGATTCAAACAGATGTTTAAATAAAACATCGCTATGCTAACTCAAACCATTTACTAAATTCACTTAACCATCATTCACTATCAAACCTTACCATTCCTTAGTTAAGAAGTAAGTCAATCAATTAGTGGTATAATTACCTCTCAGACCTTAACTGAACAACGTTTTAACTTCGAAATAGTCAATGTTTATCTTTTAAACCTTTAACAAACTTCCTTACGAAACTCTCGGATTCTATTTACGAATCCACTTCTTTATTGAAAACATTGGTTATAACGATAGCGTTATAATCCCTACTTTCGAAATATCTAACTTCAATTATAACTTTTATTCTTTAATGTGAATAAATAAACACCTCAGTTATAAATTTATAACTCTTGATTTAAACACTAAAAAGTATAAGTACTTTCCCCAATTCGATATAATTGAATTCGCTGATTAACTCTCTTCGAGTAATCTCTATTTGATCAACTCTTCTTCGAATAACCTATATTCGATTTTCTCTCTTTCGAATACCATATTCGATTTACTAATATTCGATTAACTAATGTTCAGCTTAACTCTATTCGATTAACTCGACTCGACTAACCATACTTGACTAACTTCTTTTGAATAACTATATTCAATTTACTTACCTTCGAATACCATATTCGATTTACTTAACTTTCAAATACCATGCTCGATTTACTCCTATCGAATAACTATATTCGATAATCTCTCTTTCGAATAAACTATATTCGATTAACTCACTTCGAATAACTTATATTCGATAACTCTTTCTTTCGAATAAACGATATTCAAAAACCTCTCTTTTCGAATAAACTATATTTGATAAATCTCCTTTCGATTAAACTAAAATCGATAAATCCTTTCGATTAAACTAATCGATAACTCCTTTCGATTAAACTAAAAACGATAACTCCTTTCCTTAAACTTTATTCGAGTAAACTATATTCGATACTCCTTTAACTCTATTCGAATAAACTATATTCGATACTCCTTTAGATTAACTCATTTGGATTAACTTGGTTTGATTAACTCATCTTAATTAACTCGACTTGATTAACTCCATTTGAATAACTCTAACTGGTTAACTCTAACTGGTCAACTCTAACTGATTAGCTCTAACTGGTTAACTCTAACTGGTTAACTCTTACTCTTATCGAATAACAAATATTCGTTTAACTAATGTTCGACTTAACTCTATTCGATTAACTCCTCTTAATTAACTCGGCTTGATTAACTCCATTTGAATTATCTCCTTTGAATTATTCCTTTGGATTATCTCCTCTCAAATAACTATTCCCTTTTCAATTCTATTTATTTAACAAATAAATGTTTCTTTTATATTTTCTATTTATTTAACAAATAAATATTTCCTTTATAACATTCTATTTATTTCCTATAAATAAATATTTCCATTTAATCTATTTGTAAATGTTTTACAAATATTCCTTTTTTCTATTTTATTCGTAAATGTTTTACAAATATTTCTCGTTCTATTTGTTTTGCAAATATCTTACTTTGTATTTGTTTTACAAATATATTTCCTTTATATTTGTTTTACAAATAATTTCCTTTATATTTGTCGTACAAATAATTTCCTTTATATTTGTTTTACAAATATATTTCCTTTATATTTGTCTTACAAATATATTCCTTTTCAACTCTTTTGATTTTATAATTATTTCCTTATATAAAATCCTTTTTCCTTTTATATATAAAATCCATTGATTTTATATAAATAATTTATTTTCAAAATATACTTCGAAAATCCACTTTTTACATCCTAGTATTTTTCACGGTATTTAAAATACCAATTAACAGTGATCGATATCATTCAAACACACATGATCAACAACAGATTATATATCACATCATATATTACAATATATGAACAGAACAGTAATATAAATATTGAGGAGTCCAATTGGACCCCTCCAACCTGTTTCCTTGCATCACATATGTTAATCAATACAACTAACATCGATTTCATTTCAATATGAAAATTCTGCTAAATAGAATCAATATTTGTTTAACGATTTATATATATATTGTTATCTATAATTTCAACCAATACATAAGCAATACAACCAAAAAGTTAGCACATATCAATCAACAGATAATTATCAGTTCTAAGAATACGTTATAAAAATATAACTGTTCAGAGTTGGTGAGTTTTACTCACATTGGACCATCATCGTTATTAACGATAACCATCGATTGATTCAGACAGACAATTTATTTCTCTATAAATTGTAACGAGCTTTGTTTCACTCCCAGTCCGTTCCTTGGTGTAGTCACCGTCCATACGATCCTGTCGGATCCTGTTTCGCTGGATTTCGATAATGTACGAGCAAGTTATGACCATTAGAAGTAATACACGATTTAAATTAAATAACATTATTTTATTCCCTTTTCAACTTGATTTGGGCCTTACTTTTCACTTCAACCCTTCACTGTTTTTAACCCCCAACGTCCAACCCATCCAACCAAACCCGTACCCGTTGTCATTCTTCTCCCAAATGAAATTGCGATGCTCCAGTCATTAAACCCAGTCATTATCGAAATAGTACCCATCCATACTCCATCATTTATCCACGATTTTATCCAAACTCTTCACCGTGATGTTTCTCTTTCGAAAAACTCCATCTACATTCCAATTTCCTGTAACTCGATCCCCTCAAGTTCTCCGCGTTCGACAGGTTTTCCTCCGCCGTTCTGGAAAAAAGGAGCGACGTCTTTCTTCTCGAAATTCCACGGAAACTTCACCACGCCAAGCTCTCTGTCCCAACATCTCCACGCAATTCTCGAAATCCCGTAATTCCGCCTAAATCCATGGTGAAACGATGCCATAGATGATCGTTGTGTTGAAAACAACGAATAGGGGTGACGTCGAACTTCCCAAAAGTCACACCATCCTGAAGCTCTACTTGTAAGGATCTCAAATCCGTTTGATTTGGATTTATGGATTTTTCATTGAATTTATTTTGATTTTTGAACTTTGGTTTTTCGCTACTGAAATTTCTTTTGGTGGCATACAATACCCAAAAATCATCTTTAAAAATCCCTATGGTCACATACAATACCCAAAAATCATGAAAACTGGCATGCAACTACAGTTCGACATTACGGTCCCAATGAAACTTGTTTCGTCGAATTCCGACTCCGTTTGCTCACACAGCATATTTTTAAAGGTCAAATTATCAATTGTATTTCACATTAAAATCCTGTACGGCCACACAGTGACTTCAAAAATCACGGAAATTTAAATCTTGTAAAAATTCAATATTGCGAATTCAACAAAATTAGTTTCGTCGAATTCTGAGGTCGATTGCAAAACTCGCTATTTTTAAAGCTCTAAATAACCCCTTTAAATATATAAATATATTTAAAAACAATTAAATTTAATATTTAAAATTAAATATTATCGTATATATTCACAACATAATATCATGCAGCTCTAGAATATTCCTATATGAATTTCTAACTCGATATTTCAAATCCCGGTTAAATCGATATTCGATTTATAATGAAATTCCTTTTATATATCGTTATAAATTATAAAGGAATTCCATAGCGACTTTTCTAAAATTTGATTTGAACATAAATCAAAATCTACACGACGAAATCCCGATTTTTCTCTTCCATTAGAAAAATATACTTCACCACCTCTGATCGTTTCTTGTTTCATAGAAATCCGACTTAAAACGCATTCTGTATATTTGTTTAAAGTTCAAATTCCCAAATTATGAACTGCAGCGCCATTTCGAGCTCGATTATAATTATAATATAATTATACATTCAAACTGCCGTTATTATAATATATTCATTAATAAAATTCAACTCTAAACTGAATTATATATTATAAATCGTCCTATTCACATTATATTGTAAATTCCACTAATTCTGATTATTTCAAAATTAAATATATTATTTAATTATTATTTTAATTAAATATTCAAAGTTATTTAATTAAATAGCCATTTAATTCTCAAAATCTCTATTTAAATAATTAAATAAATTAACTATTACCTGTAAAAATACGGGTCGTTACATTCTTCCCCACTTAAAATAATTTCGTCCTCGAAATTGCTCAGGTAGAAAACAAACCCTATCGATTGGCTAGAATATATTGTTCACTTCTTAAATTCAGTTTCACTGAACCAATTTAATTTCAATTAAATTATTAATTAATTCTTATCAACGAAAATTTTCAAAAATCGTGAAAATTTTCTAACGCCTTAACTTTTCGAATTTTTTTGCCAGCACCTCCTTTGTATGGCTCAATCGGTACAACCATCACTCGCCTCTCTAGGCCTTCTCCAACCCAAAATAAAATCAAACAGCCAAGCGGCTTGCCAATTCGGCTCATCAAAATTTCAAACCCAAATATAATATAAACTGGTACCTTTTCGTCGGGCATATCATTATATCCTTTACATCTGCTGCTAATTCATCATATATCAATGTCATCCCAATCAAACTCCAATCACTTTTATCTCCAACACGACCATTCGCTTATATCCAAGCCGAATATCACTTCAAACTCGATTTTCATTCTCGATTCCAAACTCTTAACTTGATTATCAAATTACACTTCAAATTCGAATCTCACAATCCAATTTGTCTTGATATCTTTCTAGTTCAATCTCAGTTACCACTTAACTGGCTTTATTTTAATCCCAATTTGCTTTCACCATTTACTATTTTATTTGTTCTTAATTCAAACAATCTTCTTCCTAGGAGTTTTGAAACAGTTATCTCTTTCAAAAATCAAATTTTCCTTTTTGAAATTCAACACAACTTGGTTTTTCCAAAACAAATTCAAAACAATATCTCTGGTAGTAATTCGTCACTTACAACTCGAAAATGAACACTGATGATGTGGCCAGCATCATCAGGGTTATTTCCCAACTACTGAAGTGATTTCAATACTATATCACTATTCAAAACCATATCTAAACACTTTCATTTTGAGATTCATTTCAAAATACCATTCACATTGTTTGTAAAACAATTTAAAATCTCCCAGGATTTTAAAATTCTCATATATTCAGTTCAAATCCATTTACAAACACTTATTCAAATTTCGAGGTTTTAGTTTAACTTCTGATTTAAATTCAGATTTAATTCAATTCGATTTCATATATTTCACTTATATGAATTCTGATTGGTTATTTACATAACCATTTCACATCTTATAATCTTATTTGATTATAATAACAACCAATATATCCAATATATATATTCATTCCAATATATATATCTTCTCTATATCAAAATATACATTGGGTGAAATTATTTTAATTTACCCTCTTTTCAAAACATACTGTGTCGGTCCATCGTACTCAAGTGTTTAGAAATCCCTATCGATATTGTGGTGCCCCACTACCGACTAGAATTCATAAGCCACTCAACCAATAAATCTCCACAATATAAAACTATTTTTATATTAAATAACAAGTACGCGCTCATATATATACACTCAAACTCAATCTAGGGTATTACTAACCCCATCTCAACTGAGTCACGCCACAGAGCCAAGGTATTAACTTAACCTTAAGCTCTGATACCAACTGTAACGACCCGGTTTTTAGCGACTTTGGTTATTGCCATAAACTCAACGACGACTAACCAAACATCAAAAAATACCGGAAAGTTAATAGAAGAATTTAGAGGGTGAGAATAGATAAGATAGAAACTTAGAATAGAAGAAGAAGAAGAACATACAACATCAGAGTAACACGAATCTCACAGCGGAGCGAACAACATATAATAGATGACATATCCTTGAAATAAAATCAGCATATGTATACAGTAATATTATCAGAGTAAAACACTTACAAAATAGAGGAAATAACTATAGCTATATAATCCTGAAGTCTCCTGCTCCAAGCTCTCCAGGTATATCTGTAAAATCCTGACTACTTGACTGCCCGTACAAAATTGGGCACCCAAGAGTTTAGGGAAAACAAAACAAAATAAACTCCGGGTCAGTTATGGGACTGGTATGAGTAAAACAGTTAAAAACAGTTTGAACAAGTTAACGATATCTCATAAGACTGCCCCGTATAACGGAACGGGTTTTTCCTTTATGAGAATCCAAAACATCTTTATATCAAAAACCTTTTGATATTATAATAATGTCTATCAACCACAATTTAATAGTTATCTAGCAGAAACGCTTTCATCTCATGTTCTACATATATAGTATACAATCAAAACCGCAAGCACGTACTGGGTAATGGATTTCCAACTATGACCAGGTATGGAACCACCTTCTGCTAGTGTACCTCTAGAGAGGAATACACTGGGTTCAACAAGAACATCTTCAACCCGGCCACACATGACCGACCACTCATTTCGCTTGAGTGTATCGAATGTATATCACCAATGGTTGGGATCAACAACCGTTTCCCGAATGGCACAGCATCGATAATAGATTTTTAGAAGTAAATGAAACTCTAGATTAGGTGATTATACACCCTAATAGGTGCGACCTACATAGCCATGCTGACTGCCCGATTTTTTCCATTTCCCGGTTGTGAGGCTAGAGGCCACGCTTATCTCTGACAAATCACACATTTATTCACTTTGAATGTCACATCGTCATACCCGCCGAATCACAAATTGATTTCCCCAAAGATATCACGGGTATACAGCTAAGAGAAACGAATTCCTCCGCCACCATACGTTAATACGTTTGAAGAGATCAACTTATGCGATCTTTTAAATATACTCTGTCAGACATTCTTCCATACAGGTCGTCCTGGGACTGGACAAATTAAAGGCACTATTCAATACAACCATCTTAGGCAATCTTTACCAAAGATTTATACAACAGCCCTTGCACTTTACTCCGTCTTCAATTATCTTTGGCATATATGATTCGCAACGCTTATGCCAATACAGAGTGGTTCTTCGGATAATAATCCAACTGGACACTCCATATTAACAACGTTAAAATGGTCAAAAACTTCGATAGTCGGTGAGTTAACTATCAAAGAAAAACACGTGTGCAAACAACGATATTATTTCCAGATGGAAATTATATCGATCAATCATCATTTAACATTTATCTCTTTAGTTCATTAATTTACTTATCTCCTGTTTCCATATATTCAACATTTCTTATTTTCTATTATCAGAAAACATTTCTGATTATTAGTTGGAAAACATTTCCAAAGTTCCTTCATTTGATTTAAACAAATGTTTAAATAAAACATCGCTATGCCAACTCAAACCATTTACTAAATTCACTTAACCATCATTCACTATCAAACCTTACCATTCCTTAGTTAAGAAGGAAGTCAATCAAGTTGGGGTATAATTACCTCTCAGACCTTAACTGAACAACGTTTTAACTTTGAAATAGTCAAAGTTTATCTTTTAAACCTTTAACAAACTTCCTTACGAAACTCTCAGATTCTATTTACGAATCCATTTCTATATTGAAAACATTGGTTATAACGATAGCGTTATAATCCCTAATTTCGAAATATCTAACTTCAATTATAACTTTTATTCTTTAATGTGAATAAATAAACACCTAAGTTATAAATTTATAACTCTTGATTTAAACACCGGAAAGTATAAGTAATTTCCCCAATTCGATATAATCGAATTCGCCGATTAACTCTCTTCGAGTAATCTCTATTTTATCAACTCTTCTTCGAATAACCTATATTCAATTTTCTCTCTTTCGAATACCATATTCGATTTACTATTATTCGATTGACTAATGTTCGACTTAACTCTATTCGATTAACTCGACTCGACTAACCATACTCGACTAACTTCTTTTGAATAACTATATTCAGTTTACTTACCTTTGAATACCATATTCGATTTACTTAACTTTCAAATACCATGTTCGATTTACTCCTCTCGAATACCTATATTCGACAATCTCTCTTTCAAATAAACTATATTCGATTAACTCACTTCGAATAACTTATATTCGATAACTCTTTCTTTCTAATAAACTATATTTGAAAATCTCTCTTTTCGAATAAACTATATTCGATAAATCTCCTTTCGATTAAACTAAAATCGATAACTGCTTTCGATTAAACTAATCGATAACTCCTTTCGATTAAACTAAAATCGATAACTTCATTCCTTAAACTTTATTCGAATAAACTATATTCGATACTCCTTTGACTCTATTCGAATAAACCATATCCGATACTCCTTTAGATTAACTCATTTGGATTAACTCAGTTTGATTAACTCATCTTAATTAACTTGACTTGATTAACTCCATTTGAATAAATCTAAATGGTTAACTCTAACTGGTCAACTCTAACTGATTAGCTCTAACTGATTAACTCTAACTGGTTAACTCTAACTCTAATCGATTAACTCTAACTGGTTAACTCTAACTGGTTAACTCTAACTCTAATCGATTAACTCTAACTGGTTAACTCTAACTCTAATCGATTAACTCTAATCGAATAACTAATATTCGATTAACTAATGTTCGACTTAACTCTATTCGATTAACTCCTCTTAATTAACTCGACTTGATTAACCCCATTTGAATTATCTCCTTTGAATTATTCCTTTGGATTATCTCCTCTCGAATAACTATTCCCTTTTCAATTCTATTTATTTAACAAATAAATATTTCTTTTATATTTTCTGTTTATTTAACAAATAAATATTTCCTTTATAACATTCAATTTTTTTCCTGTCAAAAAATATTTCCATTTAATCTATTTGTAAATGTTTTACAAATATTCTTTTTTTTCTATTTTATTTGTAAATGTTTTACAAAAACTTCTCTTTCAATTTGTTTTTCAAATATCTTCCTTCGTATTTGTTTTACAAATATATTTCCTTTATATTTGTTTTACAAATAATTTCCTTTATATTTGTCGTACAAATAATTTCCTTTATATTTGTTTTACAAATATATTTCCTTTATATTTGTCTTACAAATATATTCCTTTTTAACTCTTTTGATTTTATAATTATTTCCTTGTATAAAATCCTTTTATATATAAAATCCATTGATTTTATATAAATAATTTATTTTCAAAATATACTTTGAAAATCCTCTTTTTACATCCCAGTATTTTTCACGGTATTTAAAATACCAATTAACAGTGATCGATATCATTCAAACACACATAATCAACAATAGATTATATATCACATCGTATTTACAATATATGAACAGAACAGTAATATAAATATTGAGGAGTCCAGTTGGACCCCTCCAACCTGTTTCCATGCATCACAGATGTTAAACAATACAACTAACATCGATTTCATTTCAATATGAAATATTCTTCTAAACAGAATCAATATTTGTTTAACGATTTATATATATATTGTTATCTATAATTTCAACCAATACATAAGCAATACAACCAAACATTTAGCACACATCAATCAACAGATAATTATCAGTTCTAAAAATACGTTATAAAAATATAACTGTTCAGAGTTGGTGAGTTTTACTCACATTGGACGATCATCGTTAATAACGATAACCATCGCTTGATTCAGACGGACAATTTATTTCGCTATAAATTGTAACGAGCTCTGTTTCACTCCCAGTCCGTTCCATGGTGTAGTCACCGTCCATACGATCATGTTGATCCCTATTTCGCTGGATTTCGATAACATACGAGCAAGTTATGATCATTAGAAGTAATACACGATTTAAATTAAATAACATTTTTTTTATTCCCTTTTCAACTTGATTTGGGCCTTACTTTTCACTTCAGCTCGTCACCGTTTTTTACCCCCAACGTCCAACCCATCCAACCAAACCCGTGGTCCTTCTTCTCCCAAATGAAATCTCGATGCTCCAGTAACTAAACCCAGTCATTATCGAAACAGTACTCCATCCATACTCTGTCATTTATCCACGATTTTATCCAAACTCTTCACCGTGATATTTCTCTTTCGAAAAACTCCATCTACATTCCAATTTCCTATAACTCGATCTCCTCAAGTTCTTCGAATTCGACAAGTTTTCCTCCGCCGTTCTGGAAAAAAGGAGCGACATCTTTCTTCTCGACATTCCACGGAAACTTCACCACGCCAAGCTCTCCGTCCCAGCATCTCCACGCAATGCTCCAAATCCCGTAATTCCACCTAAATCCATGGTGAAACGGCGCCCTAGATGATCGCTGTGTTGGAAACAGCGAACAGGGGTGACGTCGAACTTCCCAAAAGTCACACCATCCTGAAGCTCTACTTGTAAGGATCTCAAATACGTTTGATTTGGGATTTATGTATTTTTCATTGAATTTATTTTGATTTTTGAACTTTGGTTTTTCACTAATGAAATTTCTTTTGGTGGCGGCTTGAGAAGGATTGAAACATGGACCTTTGTTTGATCAGGGAAATAGAATGAGGTTAGGTTATAAGGATTTGTTAAGGGGCTATTTATAAGGAGAGAAGATATTTTCCCATCCATTATTATATTCGTTTTTAATCCACCGTTATTTGTATTCATCTTTAAAAATCCCTATGGTCACGTACAATACCCAAAAATCACGAAAACTGGCATGCAGCTACAGTTCGACATTACGATCCCAACGAAACTAGTTTCGTCAAATTCCGACTCCGTTTGCTCACACAACGTATTTTTAAAGGTCAAATTATCGATTGTATTTCACATTAAAATCCTGTATGGCCACACACTGACTTCAAAAATGATGGAAATTGAAATCTAGTAAAAAATTAATATTGCGAATTCAACAAAATTAGTTTCATCGAATTCTGAAGTCGTTTGCAAAACTGGCTATTTTTAAAGCTCTAAATAACCCCTTTAAATATATAAATATATTTAAAGACAATTAAATTTAATATTTAAAATTAAATATTATCGTATATATTCACAACAGAATATCATACAGCTCTAGAATATTCCTATATGAATTTCTAACTCGATATTTCAAATCCCGATTAAATCGATATTCGATTTATAATGAAATTCCTTTTATATATCGTTATAAATTATAAAGGAATTCCATAGCGACTTTTCTAAAATTTGATTTGGACATAAATCAAAATCTATACGACGAAATCCCGATTTTTCTCTTCCATTAGAAAAATATACTTCACCACTTCTGAAAGTTTCTTGTTTCAAAGAAATCCGACTTAAAACGGATTCTGTATATTTGTTTAAAGTTCGAATCGCCGAATTATGAACTACAACGCCATTTCGAGCTCGATTATAATTATAATATAATTATACGTTCAAACTGTCGTTATTATAATATATTAGCTAATATAATTCAACTTTAAACTGAATTATATATTATAAATTGTCCAGTTCACATTATAATGTGAATTCCACTAATTCTGATTATTTCAAAATTAAATATATTATTTAATTATTATTTTAATTAAATATTCAAAGTTATTTAATTAAACAGCCATTTAATTCTCTAAATCACTATTTAAATAATTAAATAAATTAATTATTACTTGTAAAAATACGGGTTGTTACAGAAAGTATCTGATGAGATAGATGTGTGTTAGAAATATTTTCATCGGCGAAAAAGAATATTTGCATACCCCCAGGCACTCCTTCCTTCTGCATTAGTTAATGACATCAATTCTCATATCATCAATATTTCTCAAACCAGGATACCACCTTTTCTCGTCCTCTCTTGTATTATCTTTCACACAATATTTATTCACATGAGCCATTTCTGTATAGTTATAGCTTACGGCCAAGCCAAAAGAACCAACCATTCCGCTTTCAGCATTCGGAATAAAAACCATATCAAAGTACTCCGGATCATTCTTATCTTGGCTACCCCTTACCCGACCTGAAACAAAATTACTCTTTTCTATCGACAAAACAGAAGGAAATCACAGGCTCAATCCAATAGTATAGTCATCCACGTTGTTACCGCTCCAGGAACCACTAACGTTCATCACCCGACATGCTACAAGACAAAGCCTCTTCTTCTTATGATCCCAAGCCCCTTAAGCAACCAAACTCTTATCGAGTTCAAACATCTTCAAAAACTCGATATACCATCTATTTGAAAATGATACATATGTCATCACTTTCCACTTAACTGTACAAAAACTCATGAACTTTAATTTCATTGTTAATCTCCTATCAAATAGACCACAATAGTGATTCTCACAATCATTGGCATAGTCTAACCAAAACTTTTGCATTAAAAGTGATTTTACATAACCACATGAATCATTGTCACTCAGTACCTCTTCTTCCATCTTTGCACTATTGCATAAACATGTAGCATTGTCAATTTATGTGAACTTGTAGTTTCCCCAAAATTCACTAAACCTAAAAACCTAATTGGCTCAAACCAAATTCATCCCATTCATATTATCCACACTCTCCAGTACCCCCGACACAACGCTACTGAATATAGTTGAACTATCCATATACTTCATTTTTAAAACTGCATTTAATTCAAGAAAACTACCTTCCTTAGAAAGGCCATATCATGTACTCACCATGCAAGCCGATCTGGTCAATCTATCGCAAAATCCATCGAGCTGGAAGATGACTCGTCTTCTTTGGCTAAGAACTCTAGGGCTTTTAGGATTTATTCGGATCCGGAGACTGCGAAGGCGATGACTTTTGATCTGAAACCTGCCGCCTCAGAGGATGATGGTGAAGGAAAGATGGAGGATGCGTTTTTTATGGTTTGGAGGATTGACTTGGGTTTGAAGGTGAGTAATTTGGGTAGGGAGAATATAGCATTAGTTTCGGCGCCTATAACGCGGTCAGCACCGGTATAATAACTGGAGGGTAAGAAGAAGAAAGGCGTGAACCTTATAGGTGGGATGTGGGAAGATACTTGTGGATTCAGTGACGGTAGAGCTGCAGTGAGTAGAGTATTGGGGTTTGGAGTAAGTGGGGAGGAGGAGTTGTGAATAAGATCATAGTAAGGATGAGTCTGAACTTGAAGCAACGTGGCTCCTCCATAAATTTTGATCAATCGTCGAATTTGTCTGCGGAGGGAAGAAGAAGAAGGCGAAATTGAAATAGAAGTATGGATTTAGGTTTTCTCGAGATTGAACTTACCGAGCTACGTGATTGAAATAAAAGCGTGGATTTAGGTTTTCTCGGGATTTCAAGGTAATAGAAGAGTGATTTAGTTTTGCTCGAAATCAAAGTGGCAGGGAGAAATTTAGGTTTTCTAGGGAGCTATGATGAAAGGAACCTGGGTAAGAATGAAGAAAAGGCAGAGGGAATTTCAGATTTTAGTGGCAATGGAAAAAAGGCAGAGGGAAATGAAAATAAATTCACGTGATTAGCAACAACGCCAACGTTAATAACAATGGCAGCCAATCAAGTCATCTTATACCCTAGTTAACCACTTAACAATAGCAAGTCAAGCTCTCTTGCTATCCTTACTTGCTATTAATATAGCATTTTCTTGTAGTGCATGCTAGAATCGGTGGGAGGGTTAAGTACATCTCGTGTAGGTGGGTAATATTTGTATATATAGGCCCACAAACTTAACCAGTAGGAAACCCTATTAACGGGGACCCATTTCAGCAGTAACCCACATAGATGTATCATGGTACCCTGAACTAGACAGGGTAGGGCATGATTTCTGGCCTGATTATAAGCGGTCAAAACAGCGGCAGGGGGTACGTCAGTTTAGGTTCTGACGGTTTACGGGCGTGCACGTACTCCGGAGTGGGAAAAAGCAGGCACTGGGTACCAGTAGTTATCACTGTGCATCTTGAATCATGTCGGGTTGCTATCATAAGGATTGATACACCTTATGGTGGGACCAGCACAGGGTATCTACACGCAAAAGAGGACCGATTGACACAGACACATGGAACATTAATTCAAGTAAGGAGCCGATCGATAAGGTAGTAAGGGTATATCTAACATGTTCATGGCAATTAGGCAGATTGAGGTGGAATCCTCACGATAGATGTACACCTGAAGGCTGTCACAATTATGGGGATTGGGATCACGTTATCATTTTATGCAGATTACTAGTTGGGACACTAGTTAGGTGGTGGAAAGATACACTACAACAAAAACACCATATTACAACTTTAATTTTACAACGGTGGTAAACGCACCGTTGTAATAAATGGGTTTTTACAACGGTGGTAAAAGCACCGTTGTAATAAATGGTTTTTTACAACGGTGGTATAAACACCGTTGTAACTACAACAAAAATACCATATTACAACTTCAATTTTACAACGGTGGTTAAAGCACCGTTGTAATAAATGTTTTTTACAACTTTTTTTCCAGAAAAGTTGTAATAAATTTATTTTTAACAACTGTGTTATTTTGACAGTTGTAATAAAAGCCTATCGCAACTTTTATTTTTTGACTGTTGTAATATATGACTATATTTTAATATTAACTATTTTCATTAAATAATTTTTAATAATTAATATTAACAACTAATTAGTAATCATTAATTAATAACCTATATATTAATATTAAATATTTAATTAAAAATACTTCAATAAATAAATAATTCATGCTAATAATTAGTAATTGACAACCAATTAGTAATTATTAATTAATAATCAATAAATACATATTAAATATTTAATTAAAAATACATCAATAAATAAATAATTCCTACTAATAATTACTAATTAACAACCAATTAGTAATTATTTAATAATAATCAATGTATAAATATTAAATATTTAATTAAAAATAATTATTTATAACTACTTCATTATTAAGTACTAGTAATTAATTAGTAAGTAATAACTAATGAGCAGTTAATAATCAATCAATTAATAATCAATAAGTAAATAACAATTAATAAATATTTAATTTATAATTAATCATGATTATTAGTAGTAATTAATATTTAGTATATAATATTTTTTAATAAGTAATCGTTGTTGAAAGTTTTCCCAAAATCTTTTGTCAAATATGATCCCTACGGAGGGGGGGTCCAGAAGGGGTGGCAACCCCCCAAGGTGGGGGTGCGGGGGCAACGCCCCCGCTAAGGTGGGGGTACTGTTGAATTTGAATCTTACTCAAAATTTAACAACAATCGTTAATTAAGTAACTATTATTAATAAGTAATATTTGATTTGGTAGTAACTGTTTCAACAGTTTTAATAAATAATAACTATTATTAATAAGTAATATTTGATTTGGTAGTAACTGTTTCAACAGTTTTAATAAATATAATTTTGGCAACTAATAACAATTTTGGCTACTAAATAATAATAATTAATTTGAAATATTAAATAAGTAATTATTTGACTAATAATCAATAATTGATAAACAAATATTGAATATACAATTTAATTAATAATTAACAAACATAATTCACTATTAAATACAAGTGATTAATATATAATAATATTATATTATGTGAAAATAGTTACAAGTTAAAATTCAGTATTTACCGGTTATTATAGTCTTAAATCTGAACAAAAAAGTTGACAATTTGTATGCCAGGTTTTGATCTGAGGCGTAACATGCGGAAGGAATTCTTGGCTCCAACGAAAATTTCGTTTGGCTCTAACAAAATTTTTCGTTTGGCTCCAACACAAGTTTTCTGGGCTCCAAACCAAACATTTCGGGTCTAGCACCGCTTCCAAACCCTTACCCAAATTCATTTGCCGTATAATATAATCTCCAGCCGCCAAACGTTTTCTTCCAAACCCTTTCCCAAATTCGAGAACTGCTAGAATCATTCAAACCCTAGACCCGATAAAATTATCCAAAACGACGAACTGACGAAGAACGGAGGCGGAAATTGATCTCGCGAACTGTGATACAGGGAAAAGAAGACGGAGGCGAGCTGTGACAAAGGACGGAGGTCGAACAAAATCACGCAAAACAAACTTGTGAAAAGAAGGAACAGACGCTAATCTAGGGATTGGGAAGAAAGGTAACCCTAATTTTTGATTACTCGGCAAACTGTGCTACTGTGTTTTTGATAAATGGCATGGGAGGCAGTGTCGCTACTTCATCAACTAGCGTTTGTATATCTCGAAGCTGGACAGTTGCCGCAACTAGGTCACCACTACTTACTGGAGCTAACGAACGCGAGTCTGATCCTGTTGCTGACCATGACTTTGCGACAAACATCTCAACAAAAGAAACAGGTAAAAGCCTTGATTTTTTTGGCAATGAGGGCTTGGAAGTAGGTTTAGAAACTGTGGAATTGGTTATTGAATTTAGGGAGATGCTAATACTGTTAATAGTTCAGTAGTATTACATGATGATGTGGGTATCACAGTTATTGAATTTATCTATATTAGGTGACTTTGAAGCAACATTATTCTGTCTACATTTAGTATGTATAAAGGAAATGGTGAAATTCAGTTAATACAGTTTCCATTACCATTGTAAATTTCGTTCTTTCTTGCTAATGAAAGAATGGTGCTCGTATAATATATTTGTTGTCAGTACTTGAAAATATAATCAGTAAGAAAACACCACTATCTTCTTCTTCTTTTTGAAATTTGTGTGCATTAAGGGGCTTACATGTCTTATTATATTTGGTTTCCTACATATATAGTTGATATGAATGATTAACAGACCTGTTAATGAAGTGCTTTACATTTCACTATTTGATTAACCTGCTTATGCATATTTTAAGTAAATTATACGTCACACCCACTTATTCATTATAACCCAATTTTGTGTGTTTACATTTGCTTGGGTCTTCTTGTTCCAAAAATAATTAAGTATTTCACATGTTGCTGTTTGTTTGTTCTAGTTGGTATAACTGTCAAAGCTTTATGCAATTTATAGATTGTATCAAACTATCTCCAGTACATTAAACTGCAAACAATTTTCAAGCTTGGTCATATATTGAAACTTCCGAAGTGACAATGCGCCATATGCACGGGGTATATGATGTAGGCCCTACTGTATCTTTTTTTATGAAGGGTTCACTGCATATAGATACTAAATTATGCGTTCTTTTGTATGTCCATACCAAAAGCGCACATTTTTTGCTATTTTGATCATTTTTTTTAGCATGCATACATGTATGCACATATACCCTTGAATAATAATTTGATTAGCAGGATCGATTGGGAGATGTTAGGACAAGGAAATCAAGCATTGTATTTGCGGTTTGTAAAATGCCAGCTTGTTGAATCTCAGGTTTGGTCTTTGTGGAAATGATAGTTGGTTCGTATTTATTTATTTATTCAATTACTTGGGTTTCTGTTGTCAGTTACCGTATATGAAATACTATATGAATTGAGTACTGAATCTGCATTTCTTTCCCATAAACACTTGCAGTAAATGATGAAATTGCAAAGTTCAAGATATGGGATGCAATAGGGCAGGAGAAGTATCCTAGCTTGGCTCTGATGTATTTGCAGTAAATTTGGAAGATCAAAATAGTTGCAGGGATATTTGGAGCTTAAATTCTGTCAGCAAAGGAGGGCAAGGTGGTCATTTGAGAGCAAATCAAAGATACAGTAATTCAGCATATTCCAAGTACAGATGCAGTTCAGAAAGAGACAGTGGTGATAGATGTTAGTGACAGTGGTGATAGATGGTAGTTATGTATGTTTGAACTTTGAAGAGGGTGCGAAGGAAAAGCACGGAATGGTGTATGTCTTTTAAGATCAAATGCGGAAAGCAACTGCATATTGGGAAGTCAAGCAATGAAATATTCTTAGGATTTGTCTGTCAACTGTGACGGTTGCTTGAATTCGAGTATTCTCATATGCTTGGTGTGTCGGCTATTAGTGTTTCTAACTTTGTATTTGAGTATTTAAATAAATTATTTTGCAAATAACTGTAATATTTGTTTTGCTTGTGGAGTATCGCTATATTTAGTGTATTGTTCATTTCAGCTGCAAATGATGTTTATTTTTTTTAAACTCAACTGTCAATCACAACGGTGCATAACAGTTGTAGTAGATATTATTACAACGGTGCATAACTGTTGTAATAAACTTATTACAACGGTGGAAAAAAGTTGTAAAATATACATATTACAACGGTCTTGCAACAGTGCAGAAAAGTTGTAAAAGATATTAGGCTATTACAACTTCTTAAGACACGACGGTTTGCCCACCGTTGTAAAAACCCTATTACAACGGTGTTCCACCGTTGTAATAGGGTCATTTTGTTGTAGTGATAGATATAGAAATCAGAATAACAAAGTAGTAGCAAAGCAGGGAAAGAGTAGAAGCGCATTCAGTTTATCTTGCCTTATCATACCTTATGCTTATCCTATGTTATCTTGTTATCCCTGTTATCACGGTATTGTCTTATATTTAGTTTACTCATGTTATGATGCTTTTGCCTGTTTATATGCTGAAAGTCACTGGATTTACCAGACTTATGTCTGACCTAGTTTTGTTTCGCCTCTTTTCTTCCGTTTCCCCCCAGGTTCACAGGGAGGAAATGTTTCCACTTAGCTCAGTTTTCTTTCTAAGCTCGAAGATAGTCAATGTATTTCTTTGGACTCTCTCTTCCATTGCTATGGCTGGTTCATGCTTTATTAGGGAATATCATTGTTGTTTTTATGCTTCTTTTATATTTGGAAGTTTTTAGATCAAGACAGAAGTTCTATGTATTACTTTTAAGTATGATTGAGACAACTGTTGTAAAAGCTTGACTGAACCATATTGTTTATAAAATGACTTTATTTTCCACTGCTTTATTTGTCTGTTTTGTAATTTATCTGCATCTTTTACCTAAAATGCTCCACCAAAGTTAAGGCATTCCCTTTGTGAGTGACCTTAACGGAGGTGGGGTGTTTCATCATCCGTGATTGTTTGCAGTTGAGATGAAAGTTCGTCAGTGAATATTTGGAGGCACGACGGTGAGAGCTCTAGTTTAAATAATTTTTATTTAATAGAAATGGATTTGAAAGGGTTGATTATAATTAGTCAAAGTATATATCTAATTAGTAAAGATAATTGGTTATTTGTAGTTGTTTGTGGTTATATGTGATGTTTGATGGATGTTCATCTAGTTAGAATACACTAGACACCAAGTGTTATTGACCGTAATGCTTTGCGCACAGTTATTTAGTTGATTTAATTATGATAATTATGATAGATGAATTCATGCTTATTTATATGGTTCATTTATTTGGTGTATCCGGGTTGTATGAAATCACACACCCCCCCCCCCCATAGTTGTGGAATTATACAGGTAATCGATTTAAATCCTCCTTCCATTTAAATGAAGATTTTATTATTTAAAATATTGGTTGGAAATTTAGTTTTAAATTAAAATTTAAAGTTGTTTCAGAATCAGAGTTAGGTATGTGTAAATGATATTTGTATGATATGAAACGGTTTTCGAAATAATTTCGATCACTCATGGGTTATTTAAATTTAAATTGGGTTTTGAAATTTTGATCGGAAAGTGATTTGAAATATGTGTTCAACATTGGTTTTGTGCAAACGATTTTAACGATTTTTTTACAAGCGATCGAATGAGTTTTGAAGAAAATATTTTTTCGATTTAATTTGAAATGAAAATTTGGGAATTGGAAATTATAACACCCCGGAATTTTAACGATATTAAAGTTGATGTATTAAAGAATAATTAATGTGGTATACACTATTAATGAAGAATTATGGAAAACTTAATTAAATAATCAAAATTAGGTTAAACGGACTACGCCATTGCGTCCGTCTCGAAATTCTGATCAAGACATACACCAGGTTTGCGTAAATCGGACATCGTATGAAGAAGTTATTAAGGTTTGAAGTTCGTATACCATAGGAAGAATATATATATATATAATAGGTTCAGAAATTCAAAAATGGGTCCAGAAATTCGAAATTCAGTTCAAAATTCAAAATCTGGGAAGACGGCAGATTTCCCGCCCAGGTAGGTCTACCCACTCAAAGGGGAGTCGACTCATCGGTCGACCCACTCAAAGCGGGGGTCGACCCACCTGTGAACAAATTTGGCGAAATACTTCGTTTTGTATCTGGACACCTTTCCGAGCAAGATTTATTGGTCCTAATGCTACATAAAGGACCCTAGACCTAGGATTTATTCATGTAAAAACAATGGTGATGGCGAAGTTCTGCTGCAACAAAGATTGAATTGCCTAATCTAATCCAAATCTAATTCAGCAAACATTATACAAATTCAACAATTTCTATAGCGATGGCTACAACAAATTCAGCGTGTTCTTCGCAATAGTTTGGATATGTTTCCTCAGATCTATTCATTGTGAGTTCATGTTATTTTTAAATCTGAATATTTAAGTCGTAATCATGATATGTATATAAAAAATTGTATCTTGAATCGGTGCCTAATCAGTTATGTTATGACATATTCTTCTGATCTGTTCTTATATGCTTATATCGTCACCAAATCCAATCTTGTCATAATATGTTCATTCAGTTTTTATGCCTATTTCAACCATTATGTTATTGATTCGTTACTATGCTTGTTCTGATTCTATTCTCTCCCTCTTTTCCCTTTTATTTTTATATAGCCAGGCTACCTTCGAGCCTAGGCCTAACGCTGAAAAATGAGAACGTACGAGATTGGGAATGATTGGGAAAGACATAATTTAGGGCATAATTGATACTGGAAAAATATAAAAATAGGTTTGGGCATAAAATGTGGAAATATAGAAATATGGGTTTGGGGACATATATTGTGTTGTATAACATGAATACGAATTTAGGCAAACGTTGGAAAATATGATTTGGCAAAATTATGTAAAATATGATTTGGGCGTAGATTGGAATATATGTTAATATGAATTTGGGCACAACTTGTATTGGAATAAATGTAAATAATGGAATTGGGTATAAAATAGGACATGCCTAAAAATTGATTTGGCACATACATTGGAACATATGCAAATATAAATTTTAGGCATAAATTGGAAAATATGTGGGTTTGGGTTTGTGCATAATACATACATCTATGTATATGCCTTGATTTATGACATAGGAAAAAAGGAGCGTATGGTGCATAATTAAAAGGTGAATTAAAAAGGGGTATAAAAGTCTATGATTTGAATAGTGAATTGGGCATATAATTAAATATGGGGAAAAAGAGAAATAATCACCTACTGTAACGACCCGGAAAATTTTCGATCCCGAAAATCAACACAAAATACCAAGTCGACTACTCAGACATCGAAAATACCTGATCATTAATAGAAAGAAGATAGAGGGTGAGA
>JASFAX010002188.1:0-47061 GCA_030737875.1 Allium sativum
ATTCGCATAGAAAATAATACTGCTCCAAAATAAATACATTTGCATATATAACTCGATATTTCAAATCCCGGTTGAATCGATATCCAATTTATATTGAAAATCCATTTATAATATAAATAAATCGTTATAAATTATAAAGGAATTCCATAGCGATTATTTGAAAATTTGATATGGACATAACTCAAAATCTATATGACGAAATCCCGATTTTTCTCTTCCATTAGAAAAATATACTTCACCAGCTCTGAACGTTTCTTGTTTCACATAAATCCAGCTTAAAACGGATTCTGTATATTCGTTTAAAATTTGAATCGCCAAATTATGAACTGCCTCGCCATTTCGAGCTCGATTATAATTATAATATAATTATACATTCAAACTTCGTTTAAATAATACATTTGTTATTATAATTCGATTCTAAACTGAATTAAATATTATATATAATCCAATTCACACAATAATGTGAATTCTACTATTTCCGACTATTTCGGAAATTAAATATATTATTTAGTTACTTAATTTAATTAAATATTCACGATTATTTAATTCTAGTCATTTTAAATTACCAAACCATTATTTAAATAATTAAATAAATTAATTATTATACCGTAAAAATACGGGAAGTTACATTCTTCCCCCCTTAAAATAATTTCGTCATCGAAATTGCTAAGATAGAAAACAACCCTATTTACTGGATTAAAAATTATTTGTTCACTTCTTAAATTTCAGTTTCACTGCACCAATTAATTTCAATTAAAATATTAATTCCTTCTGATTACCTAAAATTACTAGAAATTTTGAAAGTTTTCCAACACGTTAAATTTCCAGAAAATTTCACCAGCACCTCCTCTGTATGGGTCAATTGGTACAACTACAACTCGCCTCTCTGGGCTTTCTCCAACCCGAAAGAAAATCAAACAGCTAGGCGGCTTACCAAATCGGCTCATAACTCATCAAACTCATATGAATATAAATGTGTACCTTTTTGTCGGGTATATTATTATACCCTTCTCATCTGCTACCAAATCAACATATATGTAACAACCCGGAATTTGGGGCCAATTTAAAATTTTCATTTTAGAGATTTTAGGGGTGTTTAAATATTTAAAATAAATTATTTCAAATAAAAATGAATGGAAATTTATTTTGAGCAAAGTTAATGCAAATATATTCAAATAAATTACATAAAGAATTAGAAATAGGATGGTAGTTTGAAAAGTCAAACTTGATATTTGACTAACTACACAGGATGCAGGATAAACCGGATTTTGATGAAACGAAAAATATTTAAATCTGTAAATGAATATCTTTCTAACGAATCTGAAAAATCGAAGTTTCATAGCGGGAATCAAAAGTTATGGCCAAATGAATTTTCAGAAAGGTCGCTATAGAAAATATATCGCCCTTGAAAATCGACATTGTGCATACGACCTCGGAATTCAACGAAACAACTTTTGTTGGATCCAGGATGTAAAATTATTGCTAGGTTTCAAATTTCATGATTTTTGAAGCTAGTATGTGAGCGTGGCAAAAGAAACTGTGTTTTGTCAATTTCGGTCAAAATTGATTGACTGAAAAATAGCCATTTTTCAAACAGTCTCATAATTCGACGAAATAATTTTTTTTAGGATCGTATCGTCATAAGAAAGCCAAAAATAATTTTTCTGGATTTTTTTGACTTCGTATGTGACCCCGGTAAAATTAGAAAGTACGTTCGAATTTAATATAAAAGAATTAATTTGAAAATAAAAGAAAAACATATTGTAACTTCAGAATTGGACTTCGGCAATAGCGCCATCGCGTTCAGAAGACTTCAAAACGTAGTGTTGAACAGTCGTTCAGCTTCGTTTGGAGATCGCATGAAAAACTCTAATTTCCGGATTTAATTAATTTAAAAAAACCATAGAATACATAGTATATATACGGTCCACCGTACGCTCTCCTTCCCCTTCGTTTCAAACGCAGCCGCAACCCATTACAGCTCAAAATTTTGAGCTCTGATTTTTTCCTCCTCACTCCATTCCAGACCACACCGTAGGTCAATCTTCGAAGCCCTCTTCTTTCTCTTCGACCCCGTACCAAAATTGTCCCTCCCTGTTGCCTGAAACCGCCGCCCCGACGCCCTGAAGACCCCCGCCGCCGAGCTCCGCCCAGCCCCGACAACGCAGCCGAATTCCCCCCCCCTGGCCGAACATCCCCCTCTCCAAGCCTTTCGACGCCACGCCATCCATTCTGGAAACGATCGAATACAATTTCTGCAAAATCAAATCAAAGTTTTGAACAGTTTAGGTATGAAATTCATTTCAGAATTTGCCACGCTTCTGGCTGTGACAACTGCAGTTGTTAAAAGTAAATTTTGTTCAAAGATTGATAATTAACATCTACGAAATCCAAACTGAAAAATTTCAAATTGTGCGAGACCGTGACGACAAATAGAGGTTGCTGAAATCAAGTGCGACCATTTTCTGAATTTATTTCGATTTTTCTATTTGCTTTAATCAAGGTGAGAATTTATTTTTTATTTAAATCTAATTAATTTAATTACTATTCGTTAGTTATTTATAGTTTGAATGGCAAATATAATTAGATTTGCGATGGTTGTTATGCTAAGTATGGATCTGAATTGGTTGTGATGATTATGATATTAAATCTGAGTTTGGTGGCCTATTAAGATCATTTATTTGTTAATTTTTATCAATCACGTTTGGTTGATATTCACGAACCATATGTATACAAGTAAGAACACACCAGTAGTTATTCTCAGAATTGAACTAGAACTCTCAACTCGAGATTAAACTTCATGTTGTTAATTTGATTCGATCCCTTTTATTATTTAAAATATTGTTTGTGGTTGGTTTGGACATGAAATATTGGACATAGGTTTTGGACATATTTTCACATTATAAATAGAAAAGACGACCTTTTTACATTGTAAATAAAGAATTAAATTTATTTAATGTAAATAAAATAAGGATGTGACATGGAATATGAGTTTACATTTTGTTAATGTAAATATATAGGAATTTCACCGTATGGAAAGTTCACGTTTTTTATATGTAATGTATATAGGAATTACACCGTAGGATAAAAATTACATTTTTATATGTAATTAAAACATGAACTTATATTGTATGTTAATATCACATTTTTTATATGTAATGTATATAGGAATTACACCGTAGGATAAAAATTACATTTTTATACGTAATTAAAACATGAATTTACATTGTACGTTAATATCACATTTTTTATATGTAATGTATATAGGAATTACACCGTAGGATAAAAATTACATTTTTATATGTAATTAAAACAAGAATTTACATTGTATGTTAATATCACATTTTTTATATGTAATGTATATAGGAATTACACCGTAGGATAAAAATTACATTTTTATATGTAATTAAAACATGAATTTACATTGTGTGTTAAATATTACATTTTTATATGTAATGTCTACAGGAAAGTATACCATAGGACAAAACTACATTTTTCTATGTAATTAAAGGATGCAATTTCATTGTATGATAGAATTTACATTCTTTATATATATATATATATATATATATATATATATATATATATATATGTAGCATAAAATGAGAATGAACATTGTAATTAAAAATCATATTTTTACAATGTGAATTAGAAGTAGAGTTTTCATTGTAATTAAAAACCATATTTTTACAATGTAAATAGAAAGTAGAGTTTGCATTGTAATTAAAAATCATATTTTTACAATGTGAATTAGAAGTAGAGATTGCATTGTAATTAAAACCATATTTTTACAATGTAAATAGAAAGTAGAGTTTGCATTGTAATTAAAAATCATATTTTTACAATGTGAATTAGAAGTAGAGTTTGCATTGTAATTAAAAACATATTTTTACAATGTAAATAGAAAGTAGAGTTTGCATTGTAATTGAAAATCATATTTTTACAATGTGAATTAGAAGTAAAGTTTGCATTGTAATTAAAAACCATATTTTTACAATGTAAATAGAAAGTGGAGTTTGCATGAAATTAGAAACCATATTTTTACAATGTAAATAGGAAGTAGAGTTTGCATTGTAATTAAACTTACGTTTTTATATGTAAGTTGAGAATATACAATGGAGTTGAAATCTACATTTGTATATGTAATTTAAAAAGTAGGATTTTGAATGTATAAAAATTTACATTTGTGTTACATGTAAATAGAAAAATAGGAATTTGCATAGGAATTGAATTTACATTTTTATGTAAATAAAAAGGATGGTATTTGCATTTTCAATGTAAGGAAAAGAATGAATTTAGGATGCCGTAATATTATCTTCATTTTCAAATGAATTAAAATTTAGTAAGGATCGGTAATTGTGCAGAGCGTTGTTTTAATCAAACGACGTTATTACGATTCAATGATTATATATATATAATTAAAATTAAACGAATAGGGCATGGTAGTTCGCGTTTTGAGATCGTACTTTTAAACGACTATACAAGAAGATCTGACCGTCGGATTTTCTTGAAACTGAAACCGTTAGGACCGTCTTGGAAAAATCTTTCCAACGATATATATTATGTTAAGATCCAACAGTTAGATTCTGAGAAATGTGAAAATCAAAATTGGTTGAATGCAGCGCCATAGTCGCCCATGGACTTAAGGCGTCGTTATATAAAAATTTAATTATTTTAAATAATTAAAATAGGAATGAATCGTTAATAAAAATAATTATTAATGTATAAGAAGGATTTTAAAACATATATATATATATACGAGGATTATTTGGAAAGTCCGAGTTATCTCGTTCTAAATAATCAAAACGACGTTAATTGAAGTATGAAGATGGCGTATGAAGACCGTAAATCTTCCCTCGAATGGACAACGATCGAGGCCCTGATATGACTTGCTCCCAATTCAAGGGTCACGGTCATTGCCCAGATGTACGTGTTGATTTCATGGGTTTGGCTTTCGCTCAGACCCAGAGCATAAGCTACTAAATGGATTATGTGTTTGACATCATACTCTATCAAATATCATGTTATTAATCTTTTGTCGAATGTATGGATGTTTGGTGGCGGGGAATTTATTCTCTTGCTTAACAACCGTTCATATATTTTGGCAATGGGTTGGTAGTACGATCTGGAGTGATGATGTGGCATGCTAAGATGCATAGAATCAAGGTTTTATTGAAAAGCAGGCCTTGAGGGATGATCAAAGCATAGCCTGTTTAGGCATAGCTTTGTGTACAGCGTGACTTCGCGAGCCTCACACACCGGTGGAGTCTAAAATAGGAGAAGGGAACGCAGGGAGAGCAGCACGTTTCTTTCTAGCTAAAAGTGGTGATTGGGTTTTAACACGACCCAACATTTTACTTATGTGGATGATGGAATGAGGCGCCTCTGATGATAGGTCCTATAGGACTGGGAAACGTGTGTTCAGGAATAACTAATCCGCAACTCGTATGGTGGACCGGCCCTGCAGCTTTCCAAGGGTTCACTGCGGGGGATCCTGAGACATTAGCTAAAGTGTCTCAAATCGGTAGGAGCTCCTCCCTAGCCTTGACTCATGATGGAAACCAAAATCCAAATACGACCCTACGAATTTGATTGTATTACTAGTATGGAGGCATAGTAGTATGGGATACTTTTCTTCCTAGGATTTCTACATTTACTTTGAAATGTTTTAATATATACCAATAATAATATTAAACTCGTATTTGCCGTATTTAGCATGTTTAATCACTATAAGGTAAAACCCTATCCTCTGGTTTGTGTTGTATTGTGTGATGGGACCTGGGTCTTATGGTGATTCCATTTTTCTAAAAAGCATAACGTTGTTGTACGATTTACTTATCATTTATTCTGACACTTTTATGCACGGCAATCCATTAGAGTAAACCCGTTCCGCGTTAGCGGCGTGGTCTTTGGATTTGTCCTATTAATAGTGATTAACTAGTTAATAATTCTCACACCAGTCCCACGACTGACCCGTTGTTTGTTTCCACCTTTTTGCAAACTCAGGTGCCCTCCTTTCTACACGGGCAGCCAAGTAAACAGGTTTATTCTTCGCTTGGAGTCTTTTCTTGGAGCTGCTTATTATCTTTCTTGGATTTGCTTGTGGAGAGGTGATGATTAGAAGCTTGAAGACACTTATCATTCGTTGCTTTTGCATTTTTCTCTTTCTTTTTATTCCAGACATTAAACTTGGTTTATTCCACGTTGTTTAAGTTGGAGTTGGAACTTATTTCTTTTTCTGCAAACTTGATGTAATAATTTGAAATTCTGTGACTGTGGATTTTCTGTGGTTGATGACATTATATTTCCGCTGCTATGAGGTTGTTACTCTATGAATTTCCTATGCTATGATGTATCTGTGATATGTATTATTGTATTTATGTTGTATTCCAAATGATTATTCCTTACTTTCATTCCGTGGAAGTTTGGGGTCATCACAGTTGGTATCAGAGCTTTGGTTAAACTTAGCTTTGGGATTTAACATATTTATGATAATTCGTTTACATAGAATCACAATATTCTATGGCGAACATTTCATGTGAATACATAATAGTCAGTCATTCTATCATTATCTTTTATCCGTCCTTTTATCTTGATCAACTCTTCAAATCACCATTATAGTTGTTCTGACTCTTTTCTTGATCGTACAGAACTAACTAGAAATGAGTACCGCTGCCGCTAGAGCTAGAGCAAGGAGGCAGAATGCTGCTGGAACTGAGGAGGCTACTGCCCAGCAACCACCACCACCGCAGCCCTTTGATTTAGATAAGATGGCAAAGAAGTACAAAAACTTGGGAGGAGTGCCATTCAAGGGTACTGAGACCGTGACACAAGCTCAAGCTTGGCTGAGGAACTGTGAAAAGATTTTTGGAGGATTAGAGTTGGAGGATCATAGGAAAAGATTAGTGGCTTCATGGATGTTACAAGAGGAAGCTCAAAACTGGTGGGACACTGTCACGGTTGGAGGAATTGCAGACAATATGACTTGGACAAGGTTTAAGGAGCTTTTCAATGACAAATACATTCTAAGGCAGGAGGTAGAGAAACTACATGACGAGTTTGCCAATCTGAAGCAAGGCAACAAGACCATTTCAGAATATGTACGAGGATTTGAAGACCTCTCCCGTTATGCCCCTGAATTGGTTCAGGATGACTTTCAGAAGAACAAGAGGTTCATTAATGGGCTTGCGAGGAAGTATATTGATAGGGCCACTGCCCACATCGACCTCTCTTTCAATAGGCTGGTGGAGTTCGCTTGCCGATATGAGGAAAATGATAGGAAGAATTCCCAACAAGACAGGGAAAGGAGCTTGGCCAACAATAAGAGGAAGCAAACAGAGAAGAAGACTGAAGGAAGCAATTCTGGAGTTTCTAAGGGGCACGATAAGTCAAAGGTGCAATGCTACAACTACCAAAAATTTGGGCACTACAGCAAGGACTGCAGAAATCCTAAGAAGGTCTGAAGCGACGACACCAAGGAATGCTACAATTTCCACAAGAAGGGTCATATCAAGCCAAACTGTCCGCTGTTGAAAGGAGCGCAGGTAGCACATGTGTATGAAGAGGCAAGTGCACCATCTTCCACTTCTTCCGAAGGAGCAGGTAAGCCTGATGTTTTAGATGGTACCATTTCTGTTAAAAATATCCCTGTTACTGCCATATTTGATACGGGTGCATCGAAAAGCTTTATTTCTAGCAATGCGGTCTAGAAATTGAAACTAAAGCAAAGAAGTCTTAAAGAACCACTAAATGTTCACATCCCTGTAGGAGGTTCTACCACTCTAGATTTATTTTGTAAAGTGCCTGTATCTTACTCCTATTTCAAATTTCCATTTAACTTGATCATTATGAATTTCTCCGAGTTTGATATTATCCTCGGTCTTGATTGGCTAACCAAATATGACGCTAAGGTGTTATGTTCAGAAAGAGTGGTTAAGGTGAACATAGGTTTCGGAAACACTGTTGCTATACGTTGCCATGGGCCAAAATCTGACAGAAAGGCATTTTGGTCTTCCCTAGAGATCACTCCCATTTCCTTAGAAAATATTCCCGTGGTCAAAGATTACGCGGATGTATTTGAAGAAGTAGACAGCCTACCCCCGCGAAGGGAAATCGATTTCAAGATTGATCTTGTTCCTAATGCAAGACCTGTAGTTCATGCTATCAGAAGGATGACTTCTAAAGAAAAGGAAGAATTGCAAACCCAAACTAAGCAGCTTCTGTGGAAGGGACTCATCCGACCTAGCTTTTCTAATTGGGGTGCAGCTGTGGTGTTTGTCCCCAAATCGGACGGTACTCTAAGACTTTGTGTCGATTACCGCGATCTTAACAAACAAACATTGAAGAACAAATACCCCTTGCCCCGCATAGATGATTTGATGGACCAATTGAATGGAGCCAAGGTGTTTTCGAAGATGGACCTAGCCACAGGTTTCCACCAACTCCGCATAGCTGAAGAATGCATACCTTTGACCGCCTTCAGAGGTCCTGATATATTCTACGAATGGTTAGTGATGCCATTCGGTTTATGCAATGCTCCAGCCTACTTTGTTGACTTGATGAATAGGGTCTTCCAGGAGGTCCTAAATAAATTCGTCCTTGTCTTCATTGATGATATTCTAATCTATTCTAAAACTAAGGAGGAGCATGAAGGGCATTTAAGGGAAGTGTTGGAAATTCTGCGACGAAATGTTCTAAAAGCAAAGTTTTCCAAATGCACATTTTGGCAAGAGGAAGTAAAATTCTTGGGCCATGTTGTGTCAAAAGAAGGAATTGCAGTTGATCCAAGTAAAATTGCCGCCATTCGAAATTGGAAGCAGCCCAGTACACCCACTGAAGTAAGAAGCTTCCTAGGTTTGGCCGGATATTATAGGAAATTTGTCGAAGGTTTCGCCAAGCTGTCTAGCCCATTAACAAAGCTTACCAAGAAGCATGCCAAGTTCAATTGGACATCGGATTGTGAGCAGGCATTCCAAAAGCTAAAGGTGAGTTTGGCTACTACTCTTGTACTTACCATCATCGATGGCAACCAAGATTTAAAGGTCTACACCGATGCTTCTCAAAGTGGTGGTCTTGGTGTGGTACTGATGCAAAGGGGCAAGGTTGTTGCATATGCAAGTCGTCAATTAAAGCCGCATGAGAAAAATTATCGTGTCCATGACTTAGAGTTGTTGGCCGTAGTATTTGCTTTAAAATTTTGGAGACATTATCTTTTGGGTGAAAAATTTGAATTATACACAGACCATCAATCTTTGAAATATCTCTTCGATCAAAAGGATCTGAATTTAAGGCAGCAACGATGGCTAGAATTTCTGGCGGCCTACGATCTTGACATCTTATATACGCCAGGGAAAGCCAATGTTGTGGCAGACGCACTTAGTAGAAAGGAAGTCATTGTCGCAAGCCTCATCATCACCCCTTCTTTGATTGATAAGATCGCCTCTCTTCTGAAAAGTGATGCTTTTATTCGGAAAATGATTGAAAGAATTCAAGGAGGTGAAAACACGGACTTCCGAATAGATGGCAAGGGAGTTCTTAGATTGCACGGGCGGATTTGTGTTCCAAGTATCCCCGAGCTCATAAGAGAAGTTTTAGATGAGGGTCACAAATCAAAGCTTTGCATCCACCCCGGTGGGAGCAAAATGTATCAAGACTTAAAGCGCACATTTTGGTGGAGGTCTATGAAGAGGGATATGTCCATTTATGTGAGTAGATGCCCCACATGCCAACAAGTAAAAAGTGATCAACAAAAGCTGGTAGGGTTGTTGCAGCCACCAGAAGTACCAGATTGGAAGTGAGACCAAGTCTCCATGGATTTCATAGATGGTCTGCCTCATACTAGGAAAGGAAATGACAGCATATGGGTGATCGTGGATCGCTTCACAAAGTCCGCACATTTCATACCTGTCAAATCCACTAGAACTGCTCAAAGTCTGGCGCAAATCTATTTCAAAGAAATCGTCAGGCTACATGGGTAATAAAACTAAATCTTTCCTTTTCATCATAATCTGAATGAAAATTTTCTTTTGCAAATTAAATGATAATCTTTTCTTTTACGCAGAATTCCTAGTAGCATCGTTAGCGACCGTGATCCTATCTTTGCTAGCAAATTTTGGGAAGCACTCCAAAATGAGTTGGGAACGAAGTTAAATCTCAGTACCGCGTATCACCCTCACACTGATGGCCAGACTGAGCAAGTGAATCGCATCCTTGAAGATCTATTGCGAACTTGCATACTCGATTTTGGAGGTGCTTGGGAGGATCACTTGCATTTAGTTGAATTCTCGTACAACAATAGCTATCAAGCAAGTTTGAAAATGTCTCCATTTGAAGCCTTATATGGTAGGCCGTGTAGATCGCCAGCATGTTGGGTTGAAAAAGGAAATCGGCTTGTGTTGGGTCCAGACATGATCCGAGAAGCTTCGGACAAAGTTTACTTTATTAAGAAGTGACTATTGGCTGCCCAAAGTAGACAGAAAAGCTATGAAGATGTAAGAAGGCGAGAGCTAGCTTTTGAAGTGGGTGACTATGTCTATCTGAAAGTTGCTCCAATGCGAGGTGTTATCCGTTTTGGAAAGACAGGAAAATTAGCACCTAGATTCATCGGCCCCTTCCCTATTCTTGAAAAGATTGGCACCCTAGCTTATAGAATTCAGATGCCCGACTGGTTGCCTAGAGTGCACGATGTATTCCATGTATCTCAACTTCGAAGGCATGTCTATGATCCAGATCTGATTGTGGAAGAAGCAGCATAGCAAGATTTGGAGATTACCCCGAGCCTTGCAGTGAGAAGAGAACCACTGAAAATTATGGGCAAGGAGACTAGGAAGCTGAGAAATAAAAGTATCAACCTAGTCAAGGTGCAATGGAGCGGCGATCCTAGAGACTTCACTTGGGAAACCGAGGAGAGTATCAAATAAGCCTATCCCAAATGCAGCGTGGATATCCCCAATTAGTTTTATTTTGAGGTACGCTTAGAATATTTTCTATTCTTTATGTTGGTTCCTACCCTTCTATTCTTCACTTTTTCTTTTCGAGGACGAAAAGTTCTTAAGCGGGGGAGACTGTAACAACCCGGAATTTGGGGCCAATTTAAAATTTTCATTTTAGAGATTTTAGGGGCGTTTAAATATTTAAAATAAATTATTTCAAATAAAAATGAATGGAAATTTATTTTGAGCAAAGTTAATGCAAATATATTCAAATAAATTACATAAAGAATTAGAAATAGGATGGTAGTTTGAAAAGTCAAACTTGAACTTTGACTAACTACACAGGATGTGGGATAAACCGGATTTTGATGAAACAAAAAATATTTAAATCTGTAAATGAATATCTTTCTAACGAATCTGAAAAATCGAAGTTTCATAGCGGGAATCAAAAGTTATGGCCAAATGAATTTTCAAAAAGGTCGCTATAGAAAATATATTGCCCTTAAAAATCGACATTTTGCATACGACCTCGGAATTCGACGAAACCACTTTTGTTGGATCCGAGATGTAAAATTATTGCTAGGTTTCAAATTTCATGATTTTTGAAGCTAGTATGTGAGCGTGGCAAAAGAAACTGTGTTTTGTCAATTTTAGTCAAAATTGATTGACTGAAAAATAGCCATTTTTCAAACAGTCTCAGAATTCGACGAAATAAATTTTGTTAGGATTGTATCGTCATAAGAAAGCCAAAAATAATTTTCCTAGATTTTTCTGACTTCGTATGTGACCCCGGTAAAATTAGAAAGTACGTTCGAATTTAATATAAAAGAATTAATTTGAAAATAAAAGAAAAACATACTGTAATTTCGGAACTGGACTTCGGCAATAGCGCCATTGCGTTCAGAAGACGTCAAAACGTAGTGTTCGATAGTCGTTGAGCTTCGTTTGGAGATCGCATGAAAAACTCTAATTTCCGGATTTAATTAATTAAAAAGAAAAAAAAGAAAACCCAAGAATACATAGTATATATATACGGTCCAACGTACGCTCTCCTTCCCCTTCGTTTCAAATGCAACCGCAACCCATTACAGCTCAAAATTTTGAGCTCTGATTTCTTCCTCCTCACTCCATTCCAGACCACGTCGTAGGTTAATCTTCGAAGCCCTCTTCTTTCTCTTCGATCCCGTACCAAAATTGTCCCTCCCCGTTGCCTGAAACCGCCGCCCCTACGCCCTGAAGACCGCCGCCGCCAAGCTCCGCCCAACCCCGACCACGCAGCCGAACTTCCCCCCTCCCCTCTAGCCGAACATCCCCCTCTCCAAGCCCTTCGACGCCACGCCATCCTTTCTGGAAACGATCGAATACAATTTCTGCAAAATCAAATCAAAGTTTTGAACATTTTAGGTATGAAATTCATTTCAGAATTAGCCACGCTTCTGGTTGTGACAACTGCAGTTGTTAAAAGTAAATTTTGTTCAAAGATTGATAATTAACACCTACGAAATCCAAACTGAAAAATTTCAGATTGTGCAAGACCGTGACGACAAATAGAGGTTGCTGAAATCAAGTGCGACCATTTTGTGAATTTATTTGGATTTTTCTATTCGCTTTAATCAAGGTGAGAATTTATTTTTTATTTAAATCTAATTAATTTAATTACTATTCGTTAGTTATTTATAGTTTGAATGGCAAATATAATTAGATTTGTGATGGTTGTTATGCTAAGTATGGATCTAAATTGGTTGTGATGATTATGATATTAGATCTGAGTTTGGTGGCCTATTAAGATCATTTATTTGTTAATTTATATCAATCACGTTTGGTTGATATTCACAAACCATATGTATACATGTAAGAACACACCAGTAGTTATTCTCAGAATTGAACTAGAACTCTCAACTCGAGATTAAACTTCATGTTGTTAATTTGATTCAATCCCTTTTATTATTTAAAATATTGTTTGTGGTTGGTTTGGACATGAAATATTGGACATGGGTTTTGGACATATTTTTACATTATAAATAGAAAAGACGACCTTTTTACATTGTAAATAAAGAATTGAATTTATTTAATGTAAATAAAATAAGGATGTGACATGGAATATGAGTTTACATTTTGTTAATGTAAATATATAGGAATTTCACCGTATGGAAAGTTCACATTTTTTATATGTAATGTATATAGGAATTACACCGTAGGATAAAAATTACATTTTTATATGTAATTAAAACATGAATTTACATTGTACGTTAATATCACATTTTTTATATGTAATGTATATAGGAATTACACCGTAGGATAAAAATTACATTTTTATATGTAATTAAAACATGAATTTACATTGTATGTTAATATCACATTTTTTTATATGTAATGTATATAGGAATTACACCGTAGGATAAAAATTACATTTTTATATGTAATTAAAACATGAATTTGCATTGTATGTTAATATCACATTTTTTATATGTAATGTATATAGGAATTACACCGTAGGATAAAAATTACATTTTTATATGTAATTAAAACATGAATTTACATTGTGTGTTAAATATTACATTTTTATTTGTAATGTCTACAGGAAAGTATACCGTAGGACAAAACTACATTTTTCTATGTAATTAAAGGATGCAATTTCATTGTATGATAGAATTTACATTTTTTTATATATATATGTAAAATAAAATGAGAATGAACATTGTAATTAAAAATCATATTTTTACAATGTGAATTAGAATTAGAGTTTTCATTGTAATTAAAAACCATATTTTTACAATGTAAATAGAAAGTAGAGTTTGCATTGTAATTAAAAATCATATTTTTACAATGTGAATTAGAAGTAGAGTTTGCATTGTAATTAAAAACCATATTTTTACAATGTAAATAGAAAGTAGAGTTTGCATTGTAATTAAAAATCATATTTTTACAGTGTGAATTAGAAGTAGAGTTTGCATTGTAATTAAAAACCATATTTTTACAATGTAAATAGAAAGTATAGTTTGCATTGTAATTAAAAATCATATTTTTACAATGTGAATTAGAAGTAGAGTTTGCATTGTAATTAAAAACCATATTTTTACAATGTAAATAGAAAGTGGAGTTTGCATGAAATTAGAAACCATATGTTTACAATGTAAATAGGAAGTAGAGTTTGCATTGTAATTAAACTTACGTTTTTATATGTAAGTTGAGAATGTACATTGGAGTTGAAATCTACATTTGTATATGTAATTTAAAAAGTAGGATTTTGAATGTATCAAAATTTACATTTGTGTTACATGTAAATTGTAAAAATAGGAATTTGCATAGGAATTGAATTTACATTTTTATGTAAATAAAAAGGATGGTATTTTCATTTTCAATGTAAGGAAAAGAATGAATTTAGGATGCGGTAATATTATCTTCATTTTCAAATGAATTAAAATTTAGTAAGGATCGGTAATTGTGCAGAGCGTTGTTTTAATCAAACGACGTTATTACGATTCAATGATTATATATATATAATTAAAATTAAACGAATAGGGCGTGGTAGTTAGCGTTTTGAGATCGTACTTTTAAACGACTATACAAGAAGATCCGACTGTCGGATTTTCTTGAAACTGAAACCGTTAGGACCGTCTTGGAAAAATCTTTCCAACGATATATATTACGTTAAGATCCAACGGTTAGATTCTGAGAAATGTGAAAATCAAAATTGGTTGAATGCAGCGCCATAGTCGCTCATGGACTTAAGGCGTCGTTATATAAAAATTTAATTATTTTAATTAATTAGAATAGGAATGAATCGTTAATAAAAATAATTATTAATGTATAAGAAGGATTTTAAATATATATATATATATATAAATATATATATACGAGGATTATTGGGAAAGTCCGAGTTCTCTCATTCTAAATAATCAAAACGAAGTTAATTGAAGTATGAAGATGGCGTATGAAGACCGTAAACCTTCCCTCGAATGGACAACGATCGAGGCCCTGATTTGACTTGCTCCCAATTCAAGGGTCACGGTCATTGCCCAGACGTACGTGTTGATTTCACGGCTTTGGCTTTCGCTCAGACCCAGAACATAAGCTACTAAATGGATTGTGTGTCTGACATCATACTCTATCAAATATCATGTTATTAATCTTTTGTCGAATTTATGGACGTTTGGTGGCGGGGAATTTATTCTCTTGCTTAACACCCGTTCATATATTTCGGCAAAGGGTTGGTAGTACGATATGGAGTGATGATGTGGCATGCTAAGATGCATAGAATCAAGGTTTTGTTGAAAATCAGGTCTTGTGGGACGATCAAAGCATAGCTTGTTTAGGCATAGCTTTGTGTACAGCGTGACTTCGCTAGCCTCACACACCGGCGGAGTCTAAAACGGGAGAAGGGAACGCAGGGAGAGCAACGCGTTTCTTTCTAGCTAGAAGTGGTGATTGGGTTTTAACACGACCCAACACTTTACTTATGTGGATGATGGAATGAGGCGCCTCGGGTGATAGGTCCTATAGGACTGGGAAACGTGTGTTCAGGAATAACTAATCTGCAACTCGTATGTTGGACCGGGCCTGCAGCTTTCCAAGGGTTCACTGCGGGGGATCCTGAGACATTAGCTAGAGTTTCTCGAATCGGTAGGAGCTCCTCCCTTGCCTTGGCTCATGATGGAAACCAAAATCCAAATACGACCCTACGAATTTGATTATATTACTAGTATGGAGGCATAGTAGTATGGGATACTATTCTTCCTAGGATTTCTACATTTACTTTGAAATGTTTTAATATATACTAATAATAATATTAAACTCGTATTTGGCGTATTTAGCATGCTTAATCATTATAAGGTAAAACCCTATCCTCTGGTTTGTGTTGCATTGTGTGATGGGACCTGGGTCTTATGGTGATTCCATTTTTCTAAAAAGCATAACGTTGTTTTACGATTTACTTATCATTTATTCTGACACTTTTATGCACGACAATCCATTAGAGTAAACCCGTTCCGCGTTAGCGGCGTGGTCTTTGGATTTGTCCTATTAATAGTGATTAAGTAGTTAAGAATTCTCACACCAGTCCCACGACTGACCCGTTGTTTTTTTCCACCTTTTTGCAAACTCGGGTGCCCTCCTTTCTACACGGGCAGCCAAGTAAACAGGTTTATTCTTCGCTTGGTGTCTTTTCTTGGAGCTGCTTATTATCTTTCTTGGATTTGGTTGTGGAGAGGTGATGACTAGAAGCTTGAATACACTTATCATTCGCTGCTTTTGCATTTTTCTCTTTCTTTTTATTCCAGACATTAAACTTGGTTTATTCCACGTTGTTTAAGTTGGAGTTGGAACTTATTTCTTTTTCTGCAAACTTGATGTAATAATTTGAAATTCTGTGACTGTGGATTTTTTGTGGTTGATGACATTATATTTCTGCTGCTATGAGGTTGTTACTCTATGAATTTCCTATGCTATGATGTATCTGTGATATGTATTATTGTATTTATGTTGTGTTCCAAATGATTATTCCTTACTTTCATTCCGTGGAAGTTTGGGGTCATCACAATATACCAATGTCATCCAATCAAACTCCAATCAGTTTTATCCTCAAAACCAAATACTTTGCTTATACAAGCCAAATTCCATTTCAAATTCCATTCTTGATTCCAAATCTTAACTCTCCCATCTGATTTTTTCTCGATATTTTCTGTCTCAATTCAATTCCCACTTAACGGATTTCAGTTCAATTTTAATTTCTACTTGGTTTTGCAAATTCTAATTTAAAATTGTTTTTAGCCCAAACAGCCTCTTCTGGGAATTTTAAACAGCGTTGCTTTTCAAAAATCAAACTTTCCTTTTTAGGATTTCAAACAACTTGCTTTTCTCACAACAAATGAAAATGAATATCTTTGGTAGTAATTCATCACCTACAACTCGAAAATGAACAAGATGATGTGGCCAGCATCATCAGAGTTATTTCCCAATGACTGAAGTGAGTTCAATACTATATTATTTTTCAAAATCATCTTTAAATATCTCCATTTTGAATTATTTTTTTAAAATATCCTTCACAATGCTCGTAAAACAATTTAAAATCTCCCATGATTTTAAAATTCTCATATATTTAATCCAAAACCATTTACAAACACCTTTCCAAATTTCTAGGATTTTAATTGCAATTCTGATTTAAATTCAGATTTAATTCATTTTGTAACACTTATACGAATTTTGATTGGTAATTTACATAACCGTTTCAATTATAATCTTATCTGATTATAATCCCAACCAACACATCCAATATTCTAAAATATTTTCGATATCTATACTTTCTTTTATATCATAATATAGTTTGGGTAAAATTATTTCATTTACCCTCTTGTAAAAACATACTATGTCGGTTCATCGTATTCAAGTGTTTAGAAACTCCTACCGATACAGTAGATCAAACTGATCGACCAGAACTCATAAACAACTCAATTAATAAATATCCACAATATAAAACAATTTTTATCAAATAACAAATACGTTCACTCGTATATATACACTATACTCCATCTAAGGTATTACTAACCCCATCTCTACTGAGTCACGCCAAAGAGCCAAGGTAATAACTTAACCTTCAGCTCTGATACCACTGAAACAACCAGGGTTTTCGCGATCCTGAGTAATCGACATATAACCTAATGTCGACTATCAAGCATCGAAAATACCGAATAGTTAATGAAAGAAGTTAGAGGGTGAGAATAGATAAGATAGAAAATTAGAATAGAAGAAGAAGAACATACAACAACATCAGAGTAACACGAATCTCACATCGGAATGAACAACATAAAATAGATAAAAATATCTTTGAAATAAAATTAGTATGTGTATATAGTAACATTATCAGAATAGAACACTTACAACACAGCGGAATCAACAATAGCTATATAATCCTGAAGTCTCCTGCTCTAAGCTCACCAAGTATATCTATAAACCTGACTACTTGACTGCCCATACAAATTTGGGCACCCAAGAATTTACGGTAAAATAAAACAAAATAAACTCCATGTCATTAATGGGACTGGTATGAGTAAACAATTTAAAACAGTTTGAGAAAATAAACAATATCTCATAAGACCACGCCGTATAACGGAACGGGTTTTTCCCTTATGAGAATCCAAAACACTTGGTCCAACATTCAAAACATTTTGAAAGGAACGATAATCTTTATATCAAACTCATTTGATATTATAATAATGTCTATCAACCACAATATAATAATCATCTAGAAGAACGCTCTCATCTCACGTTCCACATACATAATATATAATCAAAAACCGTGGGCGCTTATTGGGTAATGAATCCCAACTGGCAAGGTATGGGACCACCTTCCAACAGTGTATCTCTAGAGAAGAATACACTAGGTTCAATAAGAACATCTTGTAACCCAGGCTAAACATGACCGGTCACTCATTTCACTTGAGTTACGGAATGTATTATCACCAACGGTTGGGATCAGCAACCGTTTCCCGAAAGGGGCAACATCGAAATAGATTATAAAAGTAAAATGGAATTTCTCTAGATCAAGTGACAATACAACCAAATTGGCAGCTAACCACTTAGCCATGCTACCTACCCGATTTTATACCATTTCCTGGTTGTGAGGCTGGAGGCCATAACGTATAGATCATACCTTTATTTACTTTGAATGTCACATCGTCATACCCACCAAATCACAAATTGATTTTCTCCAAACATACCACGGGTAAACATCTAAGAGAAACGAATTCCTCTGCCACCAAACGTAAATACTTTTGGAGAGATCAACTTACGCGATCTATTAAATATACTCTGTCAGACATTCTTCCATGCAGGTCGTCCTAGGACTGGACAGAACAATGGTACTATTCTATAAATCCATCTTAGCAAATTTCTACCTAAGATTTACTGAACAGCCCTAGCATAACTTCATCTTCATTTATCTTCATCATATTTGATTCGCAACGTTAATGCCATATGGAGTGGCTTTCAGATATGTATCTGATCCCGGTCTCTCCGTGCTGACAACGAAAATGGTCAAAATCTTTGATAGTCGGTGGTTTAACTATCAAAGGACAACATGTTTACAAATAACGGTCATATTCCCAAATGGAAATCTTACCGATCAATCATCATTTCATTTCCTAATTCCCATTTATCGTTTCCATATATTCATTAATTCCTTATTTTCTAAAATTAGAAAATATACGTTATTAACTTTGGAAAACATTTCCATTTCTGATTCACGCATCAATATCTTCCCACCTCTATCAGTATCTAATTGTAAACTAGTAAGAGAAAAACTTCCCAAGTATAAACCTCGAAGGCCGAAACCAACATCACGTCGATACCCAGAAAGCTATTCAACTCAACTAATTTCCAATCAGTTTCTAATTTTAATAATTCCATTTAAATTCCTAATTCAAACCCCAAATTCCTTTATAATATTTTATTTGCAAAATATTTACTTTAATCTAGTTTTTAACATAGAATATGAATAATATTTCTTTATATAATTCTATTTGTTTTTCCAAATAATTTCTTTTCAATATCCTATTTGTTTTTTCCAAATATTTCCTTTTCAATATCCTATTTATTTCATATAAATATTTCCCTTTTCAATATCATATTTATTTCATATAAATATTTCCTTTGATAATATCATATTTATTTCCCAAATGTTACCTTAATTACATTTTCCAATATATTTTTTCCAAATATTACCTTTTATAATATCCTATTTATTTAATATAAATATTTCCCTTTTCAGTATCATATTTGTTTCATATAAATATTTCCTATGATAATATCATATTTATTTCCCAAATGTTACCTTAATTACATTTTTCCAATATTTGTTATCCAAATATTACCTTTTCAATATCCTATTTATTTCATATAAATATTTCCCTTTGAATATCATATTTATTTCATATAAATATTTCATTTTCAATATTCACCTTGAAAATTTCCTTTTTACATTCCAGTATTTTATATGGTATTTAAAATTCCAAATAACATGACCAGTGTCATCATAATCAGTCACAGATTATATATCACATCATATATCACAATATATGAAAAAACAATACTATAAATATTGAGGAATCCAGTTGGATCCCTCCAACCTGTTTCCCTGCATTCACAGATGTTAAACAATATAATATAACATCGATTTCATTTCAATATGAAATATTTTGATAAATAGAATCAATATTTGATTAATGATTTATATATATCTCGTTATCTATAATTTCAACCAATAAATCAGCAATTCAACCAAACAATCAATCATCATTTATCAATACTAGATTATATTTATAAAAAATATAAACTGTACAGAGTTAGTGAGACTTACTCACATTGGACGATCATCATTAAATAACAATAATTGTCGGTTGATTCAGATAGACAATTTATTTCGCTATAAATTGTAACGAGCTCCAATTCACTCCCAGTCAATTCCATTTTGAAGCCCCCGTCCATACGGTCCTAACGTGACTGGTTTTGTCTGATTCTGACATCTAATGCAATAGTTACGATATTTAGACATTAATATACATTTATATTAAATAAAAACTTAGAATTTCAAGTTCGTTGGGCCTCACCCTTTATACTGGGCCCAGTACTCCCCTACCCATTCAGCCTCCCACGAATTGGCTTCTTCCCCGATGACTAAAAACTACAGCTCCTCACAACAGCGTTTCCGATCCTTTATCCCATTCAAACTCCTCCATCACTCCACCGATCCACAAACAAATGCCACCAATGTCCTTCTCTTCATTCACTCTTAATTCGCATTCCCACTAACTGAAACTTGAACACCTTGATACCATGCGCGACATCCTCCAACGGGTATAGTGACCGCGTCACTTTTTTGTTTTCGAATGACCTAGATTTTTGCCAACAAACTCTAAAACGCATTGTGAGTCTCAAACCAACAATTAATCCAAGAATCAAGTTCTTATTTACAATAAAATGCGAACCCTATCTCGCGTTGGAAACTATCGCAACAGCCCGTGATGATCCGCACTCACTAAAACCAGTACAAAAATAAAGAGTATCACTCACTGATCTCAAATATAAGAATCCCGTGATTTAATGATTTTCATATAAATTGAAATGAAATTCATTAGTTATGAATTTTTTTTGAGGAAAATGCCAGTGGTTGGAAATGAGGTTGACCACGGGATGGATACATTTAGGGCTAGGGTAAAGTGTTTGAGTATTTATAGGTAGAGAAAATATTATTTTAATTGATTATTATATTTAATTTTAACCAACCGCTATTTGTATTCGGCATTAAAAATTCATGCGGTCACACACAATATCCAAATTCCATGAAAATGGACATGCAACTACAGTTCGACATTATGGACCCAACGAAGCTTATTTCGTCGAATTCCACGTCTGTTTGCTCACACATCGTATTTTTAAATTCAAAATATCGATTATTTTTCACATTAAAATCCACTATGTCCACGTACTAACTCCAAAAAACATGGAAATTGAAATCCAACAATAATTCAATATCCAGATCCAAAAAATTAGTTTCGTCGAAAACGGAGGTCGTTTGCAAAACTAGCTATTTTTAAAGCTCTAAATAAACCCTTTTAAATATTAATATATTTAAAAATAATTAAATTTAATATCAATAAATTAATATTATCGTATATAATACAGGTCCAAAATAAATATATCTGCATATATAACTCGATATTTCAAATCCGGTTAAATCGATATCCAAATTATATTGAAAATCCATTTATAATATAAATAAATCGTTATAAATTATAAAGGAATTCCATAACAACTATTTGAAAATTTGATTTGGACATAACTTGAAATCTATATGATGTAATCCCGATTTTTCTCTTCCATTAAAAAAATTACTTCACCAGCTCCGAACCTTTCTTGTTTCACAGAAATCCGGCTTAAAACGGATTCTGTATATTCGTTTAAAGTTCGAATCGCCAAATTACGAACTGCCGTACCATTTCGAGCATGATTATAGTTATAATAAAATTACATGTTCAGACTTCGCTTAAATAATACAGTCGTTATTAAAATTCAATTCTAAACTGAGTTAAATATTATATATAATCCAATTCACACAATATTGTGAATTCTACTATTTCTGACAACTTTGAAAATTTAGATATATTATATTATTATTTAATTTAATTAAATATTCACTATTATTTAATTCTGGTCATTTTAAATTACCAAACCATTATTTAAATAATTAAATAAATTAATTATTATACTGTAAAAATACGTGACATTACATAAAGTCAAGAAAAAATTAACTTTTCATAACCACATTAGCAATTTTTATTTTTATAAATTAGTTCTTACTTCGTCGGTTGTGAAATGATTCATCAAACCAACATTTATGTCTTTTAGGTCATTCGATAAAACATCTTGCATCATATTATCACAATCTTCATGTTTATCATCCGAAACAATAAGGGTGTTGTCCAATTTACCATCATTTAAACACTCCATCTATCAAACGACAAAAAAAGTATAATTTTTAAAATAAGATACGTAAGTTATATAGGTAAACCCCTACAAGTCAAAGCTTACATTGTCATTCTCTATTACAACATCGTCAAATTTAATGTCCTCCAAGCTTGAAATCTTCAACAAAGTGGAAAAAAATATCCTAAAACGCAATGGAAAATCCTAACCATTAAAAAAACCAACAACTTGTTTTATAAAATAATAGTAAACAATAAAAATCAAGCAAATCTAAGGGGTTTTTAGGTACAAGGATAATCTTAACAAAATTAAATATCCATAAGGACAAGAAGCACAAAATTTATGCATAAGGACACTTTTTAGTGTAAAGGGAGGAATTCAGGGGTCCACAATAATTTCATACTAAAGGTTGTCCTTATGGATTTTTTTTTGCATTTTGTCCTTATGGATAATTATTTTTGTTAAGTTTGTCCTTTACACTATGAAATCTAGCATCTTTTTCATCTTCATCTTCCATCTCTATTATACACAAAATAATATCTGTTTTGTTAGGGTTTAAGGTTGGAAATTAAAGAGAAGTACGTGTTTTTTTAGGAGAATTACGGTGGTGAATAACTGAATGAAGAAGTAATATATGGTGGCCAGAAGAATATAAAAAATAATCATTTGTATTAAATTTAAAAATGTGAACGAAAGTGTAAACCAGGGTATGAATGGTAGCACCCTTAATCAAAGCACATAATATTATCTGTGTTATTCCTATAGAAAGATCAACATGCCCTGATCTTATAATAAAAGTAAGAAGAGTTATTATTTTGATTATAAATGCAATAGGAAAAAAATGGGTTGTTAATGAGACTCCAATTTTGATTAAGAGAGGGTTAAAGCTTTGACTAATCGTAAAATTATTATGGAAAAATAAGGGGATTGTTATTGGCACTACAAATATTGTTAAGGGGGCCCAATTTTTTATTTTAAAAAAAATTGTTAAGGGAGGTACCAATAAGGAAAGTAACCCCTTAACAAATAAACATAATTTTACCTCACTACCCATTTAGGTTTAATTTCACTATCATGTTCATTATTCTATTTTTTTAATGGTTAATCAACAATATTAGCTACGAAGAAATCAACTCCTTTAACCGAACTAAAATCATTATCAACACATCCCCTACCGAAATAAAAAATAAATTGTGCCTAGTAATTCCCCAAAAAGATTCAAAATTCAATGAGTCGATTCGATTAATTACATCAAAATCGAGACTTTTAGAGCGAAGTAACTACAGCCATCGCAAAAAAGAAGAATAAAGATCAATATCACGTACCTTTCGATTAGCTTCATCGATATCCCACGATCTAGTAGAGAGGATAGTGATGTTTTATTCGACTTTTCCCTGAAGTTATTTGCAGTTGAAACGATTTAGGGTTTTTGTAATTTCGGGGACTGATGATTTTACGGTGAGTAATTTTTAGAAATAAGGGTCAAAGCGTAAGAAGTAAAAAAAATAGTCACCTACATTGCCCCCCCCCCCTCCCTAACAATTTAAAAAAGCGGAGTGTCCTGAAAATTTGTTCGCCCTTAACAGAAAATGGAGTGTCAATAACAACACCCAAAAATAAATCAGTCCCCTCTTAAATTTATTAATAAAAATTCCAATATTAACCTTCTAATCTTCCTTGATCTAAACCTTGAACCATAAACCCCATTTTAGTAATGGTGAATACTTATTTTGCAATAGATATGAATTTAAAAATGGAAACTAATAACGTGACACGGGAAAGTTGCATGAGTGATCAAAGCAGCACACCGATTTTCTTCTTATGACAATCTGTAACCTTTAATCTTCTTCAACAACGATTTTTCATCAATATACACCGCAACTCTAAAACATTTTCCTCTTTTTCACCAAAATAATTGATTTCAAAATTAATAATTAATGCTATGTCCTTCTAAACGATACATGTGTTTATATATATATATATATATATATATATATATATATGAAAATGGGTAAACCGCCTCATTAAAATCTTGAACTAGAGCTCAACGTGAGAACTAGCCAGCGAAAAAAAGTGCAGTGCTTTATTGACATCTCATCAATAAAAAGTACAAAGTACATTACAAGAGGCTAGCAATTCATCATGTTCTTTCTGCTGCCTAAACCCATTATCACAAGCCTAAAAGAAAAACAAAAGAAGCCTAAGAAAAAGCCCAAATGGCAGAAACATAAAAAGGCCAATCCACTTGTAAAGCAAAAGAAGTAATAAATAATCACTCTCTATCTTCTTCACTCTTGAAAAAAAAACTGAACTTAATGTTTCCCAAATTAGGAAAACATCGCCGCCATCAAGTAACCGCCCTTAGCCCGAGTCCAAGCTTTTGATTCCCTATCTCCTCTCATCGGCTTCTCTTCTCTTCTGTCTAGACTTGCGCAGTAAGTACTTCACATCTAATTCAATTAAGTTCCATCGCGTGAATTTGCTTGTGTGCTTATTGTTATGAACCCTGTTGTTTCTCTCCATCTAGATGTGGTAAATCGCTACAACTAAGCAGCAGTAGGCTGAAGCCTGCCTGAAATCAACCATGGTAAAAGCAGCCTTCAGATAGTACAGTTTGTTCTCCAAAAGCATTGGTTCAGAAAGAAGCAGTCCAATTTTCATTCTACATCTGGTCCAAAGGTACGACGAGTAGCTGTAATGGAAAAACAGGTGATATTTGTTTTCATATTCTTCATTACATAGCATGCAAAGAGGGTCTACCTCATAACCCCAATTTAGCATAACGTCCTTCGTACTAAGTCGACTAAGACAAGCTTTATATGCATATATTGACATCTTGGGGCTGTTAATTTTGTGCCAAATGATTTTGAAAATGTGTGCGTGTATGTGCCAAGTATAATACACTCACAAGGATCGTGTAATATGACAAACAATATTCAAGTATAAATTAATGGCTAATCACAGAACAATATAATAGATAAGTAAATGTAGTAAGAGGAAAAATCACACCAGATTTTACACTGGTCCAGAGCACCATCCTACGTCTAGTCTCAGACTTCTATCTGGATTTTCGCAAACAACAACCTCACTTCACCCAGAGGAACAGGCTTACAACACCCGAGCAGCCGAACGGGAATTTCACGCCTCTATCAACACGAGGACTTCACAACTTGCCTCTTCCAACACGGAGGACTTCAAACAAGATGAGTAGACTTAAGATTTGACAATCTGTGTTCTTAATAACACAAATTTGTCAATTCTTGTACAACCTTCCTATAATCATATCCTCAAATAGAAAGTGTGTATGTGAAGATTTGGAAGATGATATCGTGTTTGAATCAAAAGAATAATATATAAATTCTAGGATTCAAGAACGATATAAGAAGATTATGAGCGTTTGAGTGCTTTGAAAGAACAAAAATGAAATCAACAATAGATAGAATAGATAGAAAGAATTGGTTATTTGAATCAATGTTTCATGTTGTTTTTATAGAAGATAAAGAGTTGCAATCATTGGTGAAGAGAAGTATTGAATAGAAATGATTTTTGATGAAAGGAAAAGGAGGCAACTTTTGGTGAATGAAGATGTCTGTACGAAGAGTTGCTTTCAGTTCGAAAATCGGTCGACAGGTCAAAAATAACCAGTAGACTGAAATTTGAATATATATATATATATATATGTTATATACATGTGTGCGTGTTCATTGTGCATTCTGCCCAGAAACGGTCGACCACCTATTTTGAAACCGGTCGACCGGTTTCTGGCAATATGCACAATGAATGTGCATTCATATACATACATACATATATATATATATATTCACAATAATGAGGTATATGATTATTTGAGGATAGATTTTAACATTTATAACACAGCTAAATCGCTAAATAATCAACCTCTAACTTACAATACCATTGATTCTCTTCTTTTTGTCGATCATGAAACTTCTCCTTGTCACTAATCAAAATGCTATGAATTCCTTGATTCAACATTCTCCCCCTTTTTGATTGATGACAACATAGATCTGAAAGTGTTTCTAACTCCCCCTGTCTTTGTACTCCCCTTGAAATATATATTAAAAATCTACAAAAAATATTGTTAGTAAACATTTTTCTCCCCCTTTTTCATCCACAAAAAGGAGTAGTTAAGACACACATACCATAAAACAAACATAAAATGCATTCGGATTGTAGCAGACAGTGCACACCATACATACCCAACCAAGTGTTGTAGAGAAGAGTTAAAACGTACAAACCTAAAATAAAATATAGCACTACTTATGTACAAGTGCTGATTTTAGTTTTACTTAAATAAGACATAATACGACAAAACATGGATAAATAGAGCTAATGAGATGGTGAGTCGGATTCAGTCGTATCTCCTTCTTCTTCTTTGTTTCCTTCTTCTTCTGTGTCTCCTTCTTCTTCGTCGTCTTTTTCCTCACTATCAGATTTTCCACAGCCACGTGCACTACTCATTCCTAAACTTGTTCCTTCCTCTGAAGATGACCATGTAAACGTAGGAGGCATTAGACGTTTGCCTGGATCTTGTACATGCATAGAGGAGGAAGACGATCCACAAGATATTGCATCCCAAAGTATACCAAAGAAAGACTTAAGTTTTGAAAAGCGTTTGTCAAGCTTTGTATTTAAATGATCAATCTAATTGTCCGTACGCTTAAGTCTTGCTTCTAGAAGGAATTAATCCTGAGCAATTTGTTCAAGTGAATCTTTGGTCGAGGAGGATGTTTGAAGAAGCTTAACCTCTTCTGGTTTAGGTTTAGAGGGCTTTAACGAAGTGCTTTCTTGGTGACCTTGTTCCTGGTATTGTTCGAAGGGTATGATACTTAAACATGATTCAGGAAGCTTCATTCTCTTTTTCGATGCTTTGTTGACACATTTTGGTTTTAAGCTTTAGATTCGCGAGATTTGAGACCATAATCAAGTATAAGTCGCATGATATATTCATTGTAGAATAAATGTGGTCGCTTACGATCATTTACGAGTAAAATCTCATCAAAGATCATACTTATCCAATTGATTTGTATATCTCCATATATAGCGTACAAAGCCTTAAAATTCTCCTTATATACCGCATCGAAGTTACCAACTCTTGGTAATAAAGAATGCGTAATAGCATGATGTAGAATTCTAGCGGTAGGCCGTAAGTTGATCGCTTTTGTACTAAGCTTATGATCTTCAATAAAAAGATGACTTACCTTGTCTCAAGTATGAATAGTACAAAAATCGCTAGAGAACTTTCTTCCATTGTTAGTTGTACCAAGTACCGTTGCCATCCTTTCCTTTGAAATAAATATGTGCTCACCACATACAACCGACCATAGACAATGAGTAGAATTCTCGGGTTTAATTTTTTCTAAGTTAAGATTAGCATAGAACAATTTGATCATGATATGATTGATTTCCATATTGTTCTTATCAAAGTCAAGAAGATTTTGAATTCGAGCTTTGATTGCTAATTCTTTAACATCATAGAGAATAAAATCAGAGAATTTGATGAAAGAACCTTCATGAATCGTATAATCTTTCATTTCATTTCGTCGCTTGACTACTATTGGATTCATTAACCATTGTTTGATATTGGAATCAATGGGTTGTAGTTGTGTAGAAGACGATTTCTTCAATCTCTTTTGTGGTGGAGCCATTGATTTTGTGAAGGAAATGAATTTGGGGATTTTAGGGTTGATAAGGGTTTGAGAGTTTGAGGGAATAAAAGGATAAATGAATAGGTGTGAATGGGAACTGTCAGTTTTAAGTTTGAAATTTAAAAAACAGAGACTTAAACGGTCAACCGCTACGAATTCACCGGTCGATTGGTTTGAGTCAGAGACTTAAACGATCGACTGGTGAATTCCTGTCGGCCGACTGGTTGATGAAAAAAATTTGTTTTCAACCCGAAACTTAACCGGTCGACTGGTCATATTGTACCGGTCGACTGGTTTCTCTGTCCCTGGTTTTTCTTGTTTTTCTGAGAATTTTCCGAAGCTCCACTATTCCATGTAATATAAATTTGTTTCAAAACTCAAACTAATCAACCAAAATTCATGAAAACAAAAATCACTCAAGATTGAATCCAATTATTAGAACAACAAAAAAGAGATGAATCTCATGATATATAAAATCAATGAGAAGTGGAGGAGTTGTTCTCGGAATCTTCTTTGATATTGGTAACTCTTGGTGTCCATGGCGACCAAGTTTCTTTAGCTCCTTCATTTCGACTATAATTCTTATCCCATGAATTAGGACTCCTTGATGATGAAGGAATATGAGGCATAGGTTGATAAACTCCATGTTTTTCTGTGCCACAGAAAAATGAGGCCATGTGTTCCAAAAGAGTTAAACGATCAGACGTAAGTTTTTGTTCGTAATGGAGTTGTCGCTGGAGATCCATTTGATGCTTTTGGTAGTGGTGAATCTCACTTAACTTTTCTCTATTTCGTGGGGAGAAAAATAATGCCTTCTTTGCACATTTAGACTTTGGTGTATTTCCAGGGGTATGAGTACATTATGGTCTACTTTTCGATGTTTCTGGAGAATAGTATTCCTCCGGTTCAGAATTAGTGACTGAAATGTGTGACCTCTGTGCACATTCATCACAGATATGAGCCATATTTGACATAATTGAACTTTTTTTAAGAATAATATGGTCTCAAAAGTAGGAGATGCAGAAAGGAGAAAGAATGAACTCATATATATAAGTTTGTCTAAGAATAGACTAATGGTTGACAAGGTTCAAAGCATATATACCATAAAAAAAAATGGATAGCTCATAATTTTATTACTAATAATAGTGATAGCTACTTAATAGCTAAAATATGAAAAATGAAAGCACCAGTTAGAAAAGAACTTGACAATTCATATGTATATACCTTTAGAATTTATACATCAAGTTCAGTTCTAGAGATTAATCCAAGCTCTCTACGCAAAGAAATAAAACTTGATTTGAGTAGAGGCTTGGTAAAAATGTCCGCTAGTTGATGTTCAGTCTGGACATATTCGAGACATATTGTTCCTTTTTCAATATTATCTCTCAATAAATGATGTCGAATATCAATGTGCTTTGTTCGAGAATGATTTACTGGATTTTTTGATAAGTTGATCGCACTTGTGTTATCACAGTATATGATGGAGTTCGATAAATGAATATCAAAATCACGAAGTGTTTGTTGCATATATAGTACTTGAGTACAAGCAAGAGCTGCTGATATGTACTCAGCTTCACATGTCGATAGTGAAACGCAATTTTGTTTCTTACTAAACCAAGAGACAAGTGATTTTCCAATAAAATGGCATGTACCACTTGTACTCTTTCTATCTGTACGAGAGCCTCCAAAATCAGCATCACTATAGGATACTAACTCGAATGGACAATCTTTTGGATAGAATAGACCAAAGTCTTTGGTATTATTAAGATAACGTATTATACGTTTTACTGCTTGTAAATGTGATTCTTTAGGATTTGCTTGAAAGCTTGCACATAGACAAACACTCATCATTATATTGGGATGACTTGCAGTAAGATAAAGAAGAGAACCAATCATGCTTCGATACAGCTTCTGGTCAACATTCTTACCATGTTCATCTTTTTCAAGATGTATAGTCGTACTCATAGGAGTCGGTTTACCAGATGTATTTTCTAAACCGAAATGTTTGATAAGATTTCCACAGTATTTTTCTTGATTAATAAAAATACCGTTAGAAAGCTGTTTGATTTGAAGACCAAGAAAATATGATAGTTCTCCCATATGAGACATTTCAAACTCTTTGGTCATAATATTTGCAAAATCTTTACAGAGTTTATCATTTGTCGAACCAAAGATAATATCGTCTACATATATCTGGATAACCAATATATCCTTTTGAGAATGTTTGATGAATAAAGTCTGATCAACTTTACCAATTTGAAATCCTGAATCAGTAAGATAGATACGTAATCTTTCAAACCAAGCACGAGGTGCTTGTTTTAATCCGTATAAAGCTTTCTTAAGTTTATATATGTGATTAATATGTTTTCATGTACGAACAAGGGAGGTTGTTCAAAATATACATTCTCTTTGATAAACCCATTTTAAAAAGCACTTTTGACATCCATTTGATAAAGTTTGAAATTATGATGACAAGCAAAGGATAATAAGATTCTGATAGCTTCTAGTCGTGCAACTAGCGCAAAAGTTTCTTCGTAATCGATACCTTCTTCCTGATTGTATCCTTGTGCTACTAACCTTGCTTTATTTCTGGTTATATTTCCTTGTTCATCGTCCTTATTTTTATAGACCCATTTAGTACCAAAAGCTGACTGATCAGTTGGTCTTGGAATAAGTTCCCAGACATCATTTCACCCGAACTGATTTAGTTCTTCCTGCATGGCAATGATCCAGTAATCATCAGTAGCAGCTTCTTTTGGATTCTTTGGTTCGATATTTGAAAGAAACGCGACATGACCCATTTGATTTAGTTGACTCCTTGTTCTAATTTGTGATGTTACTTCTCCAATTACATTTTGAACTGGATGATCTCTTAGAATTCTCGGAGGAGACCGAAATCTTGGTGGAGAAGGTATCACAACTGGCTGAGGAATATTCTCAATAATTTCTGAGTCAGAGTCATTATTTGTGATGATAGGATTTTCAGTGATTATAACTTTGTTGTCATCAGATATGTTATGAGACGGTTTACAGAATTCATCGAATGATACATGAAGTGATTCTTCCATAGTTTTAGTTCTTTTATTAAATATATGATAGGCCTTGCTTCGTTCCGAATATCCAACAAATATACCTTCATCAGATTTTGGATCAAATTTTCCAAGATGGTCTTTTGTATTTAAAATAAAGCACTTAGAACCAAAAACTTTGAAATATGAGATATTTGGCTTTCTTTGATTAAATAACTCATAAGATGTATTCTTGGTGAGAGGTCGAATGGATACACGATTCAAAACATAACACGCAGTTGCAACAGCTTATGCAAATGTTTTGGTAAAGTGGATCCATTTAATAATGTTCTTGCACATTCTTGTAAAATCCGATTTTTCCGTTCTACAACCCCGTTTTGTTATGGAGTTCTCGGAAACGAAAAATTATGATATATACCTTTCTTTGTACAAAAATGGTTAAATTCATTATTTTCGAACTCTCCGCCATGATCACTTCTTATATTCTTAACCTTAAGCCCTTTCGATTTTTGAATTCTCTTGACGAAAGATTTGAAATGATTGAAAGTGTCACTTTTGTTTTTCAAGAAAATCACCCAAGTATAACGAGAGTAATCATCAACAATTACAAACACATATCGACTATGATTTATTGACTGAACCTGTGTTGGTCCGAATAAATCCATATGTAGTAGCTCAAGTGGTTGTAACATTGATATGACTTTCTTGGATTTTAATGACGATTTAGTCAATTTTCCTAATTGATATGCACACAAATATTATCAACCGTATAGCTCATTTTGGGTAGTCCGCTAACTAGGTCATTTTTAGCTAGCTTGTCGATAGTTCTAAAGTTTATATGACAGAAACGTTTGTACCATAGCCATGGATCATTATCATTTTCTACAAGACACATATCTGAATTATGATTGACATTCATATTCAAAATATAAATATTTCTGTCTTTATACCCTTCAAAAACTAAATTCCGATCTTTATCTAAAATACTACATTTGTTATCCGAAAAGGAAATGGTAAAACCCTTGTCACATAGTTGACTGATACTGAGTAAATTGTGATTCAAATTTTTAATTAGCATGACATTAGTAATAAGAGGTAAGTTAGATGTACCGCATTTGCTCACATCGCCTTTGCCGTTGATATAGCCTTTTGAATTATATCCAAAAGTGATGGAGTCACCATCTGAATAAGTGTTATTTGTCAATAACTCTTGTCTCCGGTCATATGCTTCGAGCAACCACTGTATAATATCCACTTTCCTCTTTTCTTAAGTGGGACCTGCAAAAAATAAAATTAAGTCCGTGGTACCCACTTTTTTTATGGGGTCCTAAGAGTTAGGTAGGAGTCCAAACCCATACGGGTCCGGTATCCCCTTTATATAGATAATTGGAATTACGATGTACAGTATTCAAAAAATTCTGAATGTATTTTCTCCTAATCAAATTGTTATTTGTTTTAGGAACCCATATTTTGATAGTCTTGACATTTTTCTTCTGAAATTTAACAACCGGTTTTGGTTTGGAATATAATAAACTGAGATTTTCTTAGCTTCAGTTTCTTGTACTGTTTTATGTTTTCTTTTTCTTTTAATACCAAGATATTTCTTGATATCTTGTTTCTTATACCCCAAACCTTGTTTATTCGAAGCAGATTGTGAATTTTCAATAATTTTTGTCAAGTTTTCTCGACCTTTGTTGAAGTTAGAAACATTTTGAGTAATGTCATCTAACTTAGTTTGTAAACTAGCATTTTCTAGGTCTAGAATCTTGACTTTTGCCTTAAGCTCATTATTTTCAGTAGTAAGAGCATCATTTTCTCTTTTTGAGTTTTAATTTCTTGACTCAAAAGAGATAATTGAGAATCAATATTAGATGATGATTCTCGAACTTTTTCAAGTTCCTCCTCTAATATTTTCTTCTCGTCTTTTAACATATCTCATTCAAATTATACTCTATTTAAATCTGCTTTGTCTTGTTTGCATTGTCGTTTCATATCTTTAAATTTAAAAATTAATTCAGCATTAATATCAAGAACTTCTTCAAAAGTAGGAATTTGTACCTCATCTTCTGTTGCCATGAAACATACATTAGCTTGTTCATTGTCTGAATCACTTTCACTATCAGATGAAGATGAGTCTGAATCATCCCATGTTATTGAGAATGCTCGTTTCTTTGACTTATCTTTCTTGTATTTGATTTTTTCATTTTCTGACTTCTTCTTTTGCTCCGGGCAATCCTTTTGCATATGTCCCTTTTTGTGACAATTGAAGCATTCTATATTTGATGATGATGGTTTATTTGAACTGAACTTCTTTTTGCTGTATCGACTAGCTCTTCATTGCTTTAAGAATTTCTTGAATCCTTTTGCAATGAACGCTAGATCTTCATCTTTGGAATCTGGATTGTCTTCATCTTTTCATCATGAAAAGCTACATTTTTTTTCTTTTTTTTTTCTTTTCTAGCCTGCAAGTTAGCTTCATAGGACATTAGATTTCCTATCAATTCATCTGGCTTCATGGTGGAAATATCATTAGCTTCTTCTATTGCTAACACTTTCCCTTTCCATTCATTAGTCAGAGAATGTAGGACTGTTGAAACAACATCAAAATCAGAATATTTTTGACCTAAACCGAAAAGTGCATGATGAATGGTTTGAAACCGTGAATACATATCATTGATTATTTCATTCGACTTCATTTTGAAATTTTGAAATTGACTTTTCAACATAGCTATTTTGGATTGCTTAACCTTGTTAGTATCTTCATGAGTGATTTTTAGCGTTTGCCAATTTTGATATGCAATGGTGCAGATACTAACACGGTTATATTCATTTTGATCTAATGCACAAAACAACATATTTATTGCTTTTGCATTTACGGCTGCTGCCGTTTTCTCAGTCGGTGTTCATTTTGAATACTCAGTTGTTGGATTTACTATTTCTTTCTGAGTAGCATTCCAAGCATCATAGCCAGTAGATTGCATGTAAAAAGCCATACGTGTTGCCCAATAGCTATAGTTAATACCATTGAAAAAAGGAGGTCTTTGTGTTGATTGACCTTCAGTGTAAGTGGTGCTACTACTAGGGTTATTTGCCATATTACTTGAATATATCAAATAACTGTGTTACGGTTATGTGATGACAGTGCTCTGATACCAATTGAAAATGTGTGTGTGTGTGTGTATGTGCCAAGTATAATACACTCACAAGGATCGTGTAATATGACAAACAATATTCAAGTATAAAGTAATAGCTAATCACAGAACAATATAATAGATAAGTATATGCAATAAGAGGAAAAATCACACCAGAGATTTTTATACTGGTTCAGAGCACTGTCCTACATCCAGTCCCACTTCTATATGGATTTTCACTAACAACAACCTCACTTTACCCGGAGTAACAGGTTTACAACACCCAAGCAGCCGAACGGGAATTTCACGCCTCTATCAACATGAGGACTTCACAACTTGCCTCTTACAACACGGAGGACTTCAAACAAGATGAGTAGACTTGTGATTTGACAATGTGTGTTCTTAATAACACAAATTTGTCAATTCCTGTACAACCTTCCTATAATCTTATCCTCAAATAGATATTGTGTATGTGAAGATTTGGAAGATGATATCGTGTTTGAATCAAAAGAATAATATGTAAATGCTAGGATTCAAGAACGATATAAGAAGATTATGAGCGTTTGAGTGCTTTAAAAGAAGAAAAATGAAATCAACAATAGATAGAATAGACAGAAATAATTGGATGTTTGAATCGATGATTTCATGTTGTTTTTATAGAGGATAAAGAGTTGCAATCATTGGTGAAGAGAAGTATTGAATAGAAATTATTTTTGATGAAAGGAAAAGGAAGCAACTTTTGATGAATGAAGATGTATGTACGAAGAGTTTCTTTCAGTTTGAAAATCGGTCGGTAGGTCAAAAATAACCAGTAGACTGAAATTTGAATATATATATGTTATATACATGTGTGCATGTTCATTGTGCATTCTGCCACCTACTTTGAAACCGATCGACCGGTTTCTGGCAATATGCACAATGAATGTGCATTCATATATATATATATATATATATATATATATATATATATATATATTCACAATAATAAGGTATATGATTATTTGAGGATAGATTTTAACATTTATAACACGGCTAAATCACTAGATAATCAACCTCTAACTTACGATAACATTGATACTCTTCTTTTTGTCGATCATGAAACTTCTCCTTGTCATTAATCAAAGTGCTATGAATTACTTGATTCAACAGATTTTACACCAGTCAAGCTCTGGTTTATGGTCACTAGATATGTCATATGCTGAGTGAAAAGAAAAACCATTAGGAATACCATTTCAGCTCCAATAGTCCTCTTCCTTAGTCGTGTGAATTTTTATCTCCCTAATTTGATTTGCAAGAAGTCTTGTAGCCGACTGTAAGTTTGGATTAAAAACCCCATTATCAATTATGCTGCTAACACAAAAATTATCCCCACCAAACAAATCCCGACTATCCCATCCAAGCATGTTAACCAAAATATTGCTGTTAATCCAAAGGTCAAACCAGAGCAACCTGTTTTGACCAATAACTATATATACATCTATTAATACAAAGGAGGCTCAAATTTCTGTGTCTGAGAATTGTTTTCCATGTGCATGAGCTGTTGTTATCAATCCCCATCACCCATAAATTTTTCCTGTGCAATATATATTTACCATCAATTTTTTCATATGCTATTATCATTTACAAATTGCCAAAGTAATTTAAGTGCAACAGCAACTTTAATATCCTTGAAGCTTCGCAATCCAACTCCTCCCTCCTCCTTCGGTTAGCAAAGAGTATCCCAAGCAATTTTATGCTTTTTTCCAGACCATATAAAATTAGCACATAATTTATAAATTTTATTAATCGTAGCTTCTGGGATTTAATATGTGAATATCCAAAACAACACCATAGGAGTGATAACCGTTTTGACAAGTTCAATTTTATCAACCATAGAAAGTAGCCTATTGTCCCAGCTATCCATCTTCTTTCTATTTTTTCAATCACGTCCCCACAATCTGAATAGTGAAGATAGTTATGTGACAACGGAACCTCCAAATATTTTACAGGTAGCACTCCTTCTTTCATACTTAAGACATGGAGAATATGATTTTTATTGCAAACTCCTCTACAGAAAAAACCATAGACTTCAAGTAGTTTATAGTGAGACCTGCATATACATTCAAATTATCCAAAAAATCAATAATAGTCTCCGCTCCCGTAGTATTCGATTTACAGAAAATCATCAAGTCGTCCGCGTATATGAGATATGCAATTTTAGGATCCTCTTTATAAATAGGCTATAATTTATTTGCTTCCACCGCTTTACACATCATGATAGAAAAAAATCCATAGCAACACATAAAAGGTATGGTGATAAGGGATCCCCCTGTCTAAGACCCCTGCTGCTGTAGATAAAACATTTTGGGCTGCCTCGGGCCAAAATAGAGAAAGTTTGCGTTGTAATGCAAGTTTTAATGATTTTAATAATCTTTCCAGGAAATCCCAGCATCTCAAGCATGTAACAAATAAAATTCCATTTTATCATACCATACGCTTTTTGCAAATCTATCTTAATGCACATTTTCCCGCTCCCCTTTCTACTGAAAAATCTGATATGTTCATTGGCTAAGAGAATGATCTCAGCGATATATCTACCCGGAATAAACGCAGACTGATTTTCAGAGATCAGATGTTTGAGATAAGGTTTTATCCGATTGCAAATGACTTTGGTAATGATTTTATAAATGACATTACAACAAGCAATAGGTCTATAATCGGAAATAGCACTGGGATTGTCAATTTTTGGTATAAGAGTTAGAAAAGTATGATTTATACCCTTTGCCAATTTTCCGGTTTTGAAAACCTCTTGTACCACCTCCAAAATTTCTTCTTTAAGAGTATTCTAGTGAAACTTATAAAAATTTTGCCGTAAAACCATCCGGACCAGGGCTTTTGTCATCCGGGATAGAGAAAGTGGCTTTATGAACTTTATCTAGAGTGATACAGGAATTTAGATGTCTTCTACCCCTTTCATTCACGACAAACCTGCAATTAATATTTGGGAAGTTCAAATTTATAGGAAAATCTGAATTATATATATCATTAAAGTAATGTATAACTTCCCTTTCAAAATATTCCTCATTGTGTATAAAATCCCCATTGGTCATGATCACGTTGCTCTAGTTATTTATATGTTTCCTCAAAGACATTTTGGCATGAAAGAATTTTGTGCACGAATCCCCGTATGTAAGCCAATTTATTTTTGCCTTCTGTTTAGAATTCATCATGTCTATATTGCTTTGCTCTTGCCATTTGTAATATGCTTCATTGAGTAATTCATATAGACTAAAATCCTCAGGATGCTTGTCAATTTCAGATAAAATACTATTGTACTTTCTTTCCAGCATTTTAAGTAGGTCACCATCCTTGAAATTGTTGTAGTTCCAATGCTTCAGATAAAATTTGGTCAGCTTAAGGAATTGTTGAAATTTGAAATTTTTTGATCCTTGAATATTTGAGAAAGCAGTAACTTGCATAACAAAATCCATTGTATCCATGTACCCACTTTTTAAACACCACGAGTTAATAAATCTGAAAGGTATGTTATTGCTTCTTTGAACTTCAGTTTTGAATCTAATACAAATAGGTATATGATCACTTAGTGGGCTTGCCATCCTAAAGGCAGAGAGCTCTGAAAATTTTTCAAGAAATAAATGATTACAAAACACATTGTCAATCTTAGTTTCCGTACCTTTTTCCTCCAATTATATTTAAATCCCATAATAGAAATATTCATCAATCCTGAAACGGATATACAATCTAACAGCCCAGAAAGATGTCTGAAAGGGACAGCGGCTCCCCCTTTCTTATCATTACTTGAAAGAACATTATTGAAATCACCTAGGACAAGCCATGGAATATTCACCAAAGTAGATTCTTTAGCAATTTCGCACCATAATTTCTCACGATCGAAAAGAAAGTTGCTAGCAGAAATGAACGTTAGCCTACAATAGAACCCTCCTGTATTAGTATCATGGACGGATATGTATTGAGGGTTATGTTTTCAACATTTATAGACCAAACAGTAGAGTCCCAAAAGATTAAGATATGGCCTTTGCATCTGCAACAGTTATTATCAATATATTTCCATTTTTTCCTGCATATAAAACTTCAACTTCTTTATCATATCATTACTAAGCTTGTTTTCCAGAAGGCCTACCACTGAAGGCCCTATTTTATTAAGGAATTTGAGTGTTTCAAATTGTTTATTCAGAGCATTCAAACCCCTAATGTTCCAAGCAACAATATTCATTTAATCTTACTCTGGCTCTTTTTCGACACTTTAGGAGGAGCATTAAGGTTGATTTTTGGATTTCTTTTTTATTTTGTTTCCTGATGTTGTCCAGTTCTTCTCTAAATTTACTGTTTTCCTCAATATTATCTGACACATCCGTTTCTTTTGCAGGTGGGTTTTCATCATTCTCTATGCTTGCCAATTGATCTGAAATCCTGTCATCTTCAGAATCTGACCATTCACCTAGCATGCCATCCATGTTACCATCCATGTTTGAGTCATCAACATTCGGTGGGTTACTTTCAAGCATTTTCGAAGTGTCGTCCAAATTTGTTACATTCTTCTTTGTTGCAAGTGTCCTGACGTCCACACTTTGACCTTTGCATTTTGAATTCAAGGGAATACTAGTACTGCCTGTGTTCAAGAATGATGTGCATGTATTTATAATATTGTTTGTAATATTCATTATTGCATAGTTAGTATTATTTTGATCATCAGGACGCATAAGAGTGTCTGTATTCTTTTCAATACTATTACAGTTTGTATGCTCATTCAATTAAGTAACCTCATTAACCTAAGAGTTGATATCTGTATTATCCATTTCTCCCTCAGCATTCTCTACGTCGACGGTGGTGCCATCATTACCCTCCATATTCACATTAATGATAGGAGCATGTCTGTCATTTATGTCTGAGATGTCCTCACGTTCTGCAGTTCCAACTATTTCCACAATATTTGTGTTAGCTTCACTGTTATGCCCTTCTTTTTGAACCCAAACTTCTTTTGTTTTTGGTTGGCATTGCTGATTTGTATGTCCGAAGACTCAACAAGTTTTACATTGCAATGGTTTATATAGGTAGTCCACTTTCACCGTTAATTCTTCTCCAGTGTGCATAAGCACTTTGACTTCGTTTGGAAAGTCCGATTTAGCATCCATTTCAATGAGTAATTTTGCAAAAGCGACTCTGGATTCATCTGCATCCATTTTAATCGGTCTTCCTAACATGCTGGCAATGGAACTTAAAGCCTCTTTACCCCATAATTCCAATTCAAGATTCGAGAGTTTAACCCAAAGAGGCATGGTAGACAATAAATCCTTCTTAAATCTCATGCCCATATTCCATTTTTTTTTAAATAATGATTTTATTATTAAACAATATGGTCCTCCTTTTTGAATGTTCTCGCAGTCTGTACTGCTATCAAATCGTATTATAAAAAAACCATTCTTTTTCGATAACAGATGAAAATTACTGATTGGTTTCCATACCCATTCGATATATTTTTTAAGGTGAAAATGGTGTGGTTTAGATCCGTAAACATAGAAAATGATTGAATTCTTCCATTTTGCCACCGATCTGTATGCTGCTGTGATTGGAACTGACGCCTTCTTGTTGGAATTTATAACCGTGGGTTCTATGAAACTTAGATCTACGTATTCATTTTGTGTTTGTCCTGTCCCACCTGTAGCGGCTTATACCCATGATCCTGTTCTCCCCTTCGCCACATCAGATCTTACTTTATCACAATCGAATAAAGGTTGTCTAGTCTTCCTCCTGCGCTGAAACTGTTGATTTTCAGAACCAGATCGAGCATACGCTCCCCCTGTGTTCTGAGAACTAGGGGGGCGAACTGCTTGGTTAACTATATTTTGGGGATCAGAAGATCTCCCGTCTCCCCTCAGTTCAGGCAAGGCACGATTTGAGGCTAACCTAATCGAACGTCCACCCTGTCCTACTTCTACCCATTCATTCTTGATAGATGATTCGATTTGCCCATTATCTTCCCTCGCTGGCTACTTTCCAGGCCTCCGATCCGGAGGTCGATCAATATCATTATTAGTTCTAATCGCATTTGCCATTAATTTCGTAGAAGTCTTCATCGTCTGTAACATTATATATATACACACACATATATTATGTATGTATTATGGTTTCCTCTCCCGTTGGGAGAGGAAAAAGGCGATCAAAAATATGCCATCTATTAACCATTTTCCAGATCCATTCTTATACTTGACAAACAATCGCTACTATATATAAACCGCTCTACATCCATTTCTTTTATCATGCAAAAAATTATGGTTGTAGCATATACTATGCTTTAAAGTCCTATTCAATCAGTAGTGGCTACAGTCGGTGATGAATGTGATTAAGTGAACGTGAAGTTATAGATTATTGGATATGGTGCCATATGTTTATTTATGCAATTTTAACAAAAAGCCTATATGGGAGGTGATACTTGGCATGTATTTTACAACAAAACTATTTGAGGACTATTTGTTTCCAAAGTATCTCTTGCTTCAGAATAAACAAGATTACAAAATGATATCTTAAGGAAAAACATATCACTACAAGCGGGTAATAGTAAATAAAGATTATATCTAGACGAATTGTTTATGGAAAAACTCTAGAACCGAATGAGAATTGTTGTACTGATGTTATGATCTAAATGCTTAAAGCAATCCATGAATTATGGTTTTAAGGATAATACTTGAACAACAACTTTGTGCATCATATAATACCTATTAGGGGTGCACCAGGCAAAGCGCATAAATTAATTGTGAATGAGATTGTTTTTGTTACAACCAATGAGGAGGAGGATATTTTTACATTATCATCATGTTGTACTTTGATATTTATAACACAAATCAGTATGTCACAAACAATAAATTCTTGCACTGTGCATTTAGTGTTGATCATGTTGTACTTTAGTTCTTTGAATGGCCAACTCACAGTACACCACACAAACCCAAAAACACTCAACACACAAAACATGCCATAACCTAAACTATATACACACACCAATGTGCGCACATGCTTCAAGTGGGGTTCGGCTGCAGGGGGTTTTGGTCTCCAGGTGGTGGGAACAGCAGGTGTTGAGGAAGATTGTTTTAATGAAGGGAACAAGTCCCACATCACCAAGTTATTAGGACTATTCCAAGGTATATATAAATGTCTTATATGATATTGTGAATTAAATGACTTAGGCTTGAATAAGGGTCTTGGAGGTGTATGACATGTGCTTGGATGGGCCTATAAATATTATTATGGTCAAAAGATGGGCACTTGGGTCATGGGGCGCGTGCGTTACCATATGGAAGCAGCTTGGCAGTTGGCAACAGTCGTATTTTTTAAATTTAAACAGATGGATGCATCTGTTTGTATACAACTACTCCCAACGGTAGTGACCATTCCATGGCTATATGTGCACCTTATTCCTTCTTGTTCGAATTATCGTTCTTCCTCCTCTCTGGTTTATCTTTCTCTTTCCAATACGAACTCCCGTTGAAATCTCAGACATTGCTGAGTCTTTGAGTTCTGGTTTTGTTGTATCCTTGGAAGCATTCTGCCGCTGAACCCGTTAGCAAACTCAATCCGAGTGGGGCAGATATTGCTTTAAGGAAAGAGATCTCGCGCCTCAAAACCATACCAATCTGATTCTGTGAATTCTACAACAAACTTAAAGCAGTATCTTAAATGGAGAACAGATTGGATTCTGCATTCAAATTGATGAACCAGGACTTTGTCAGACTAGACAGACTTGACGGAACAAATTTCACCCGTTGGCAAGACAAAATGAAGTTCCTTCTTACCACTCTTAAGGTCTCTTACGTCCTAGATGAAAACATTCTACCACTTCCTCCACCGACAGATAAAGACACGGATGATTTGAAGAAGCAAAGGTTGAAACGCGAAGAGGATGGACTGATGTTTAGAGGCCATGTTCTCGACCCCTTATCCGATCGTTTATACGACCTTTACACTCCACTAAAGTCGACTAGGAAAATCTGGGATGCACTGGAAACGAAGTACAAGACCGATAAGAATGGAACAAATAAATTTCTTGCTCTTAAATATTTTGAAATCCAAATTAAAGACGATGTTTCCATCATGGATCAAATGCATGACTTACAAGTTCTGGTTAGCAAACTTAATGACTTGAAGGTGCAGATTCTAGAATCATTTCAACTTGGTGCGATAATTGCCAAACTTCCACCAAGTTGGAATAATTATCACAAAAAACTCTTGCATATGACTGAGGAACTCATGTTGGAAAAGATTGGAAAACACATACGAATTGAGGAAGAAAACATAATTCGTGATGGTGTTTTCCCTTTTACTAATGTGAACAACGTGGTTTCTGGAAAGAAAAGAAAGGGCAATCAGAGCCAGAACTTCAAACCAAATAAGAAGAGTAAGTAGGGAAGCGACTCTAATCAAAAGGACAAAAGGAATAAAGCATGCTATAACTGCGGTAAACTTGGGCAATATAAGGGTGAATGCAAGGCTCCTCCAAAACAGAAAAAGGGGAACTCGAATATGCAAATATGGTTGAGAATGAGGAAATGCAGGAAATCATTGCTATGGTCTCTGATCTGCAAATTGGCATGATAACTGACTTGCACATAGCAATTGCTGAAATAAAATCATTGGATTGGTGGTTCAATTCTGGTGCAATGGTGCATGTTTACAACAACAAAGATTTGTTCAAAACCTATACAGAGGTGGTTGACCAACAAAAGTGCTCATGGGAAATGGAAATGGTGCAAAAGTTCTGGAAAAAGGAAATGTGGAGATTCTTTTCACTTCCAACAAGGAGATAACTCTCACTAATGTTCTCCACGTTCCTGATATTAAAAAAAACTTAGTTTTTACATCAATTTTGTGCAAGAGTGGAATCAAATCAGTCTTAGAGGCTGATAGTTTGATTTTGTCCAAAAATGGCATGTTTGTGGGTAAAGGTTATGCATGTAATGGGATGTTCAAACTCGTTTTTAATGAAATAAAGGAATGTTCTGCTTATACTGTTGATTCTTTACCATTATGGCATGCACGTTTAGGACATTTAAATTATAAATCTTTGAAGTATATGGCAAAGCATGGTCTTATTTCTATTACTAATGTTAACTATGATAAATGCGAAATATGTATACAAGCCAAGATTACAAAGAAACCATTCCCAATAGTTGAAAGAAATTCAGAACTTTTGGATTTAATTCATTCCGATATATGTGAATTAAATGGAGTTTTAACCAGAGGTGGTAAAAGATATTACCTTTATTGATGATTTCTCTGAATACACATATGTGTGTGTGCTTTCTCAGAAATAAAGATGAAGTTTTTGACATGTTCAAACGCTACAAGCAGAAGTTGAAAATAAAAAAGTTAGGAAAATTAAGGTCCTACGCAGTGACAGAGGAGAAGAATACTTCTCCGCTGAATTTTCTAATTTCTGTGAAGAACATGGGATTATTCATCAGCACACTGCGCCATACACACTACAACAAAATGGTTTGGCTAAAAGAAAAAATAGAACTCTGGTTGATATAGTAAATTCTATGTTATTAAATGCTAAATTACCACTTAATTTATGGGGGAAGCATTGTTATCTGCATGTCATTTGCACAATAGAATCACTTCAAGGAAAACTAAAGTTTCTCTTTATGAACTATGGAATGTTAGAAAACCTAATCTGTTGTATCTAAAGGTGTGGGGGTGTATTTCCTTCCATAGGGTAACTGATCCAAAACAGACTAAACTAGGTCCAAGAGCATTGAAAAGTTTGTTTATAGGATATACTGAAAACTCTTAAGCATATAGACTGCTAGATTTATCCTCAAACACAATTGTTGGATTAAGGGATGTTGAGTTTATTGAAAATAAATTCAAGGATGATTCAAATATAAATCAGTCATTAAACCCCGAAATTATTGAAACACCAACGTATGTTACTACACCTTCTGCTAGTAATAAAATGGAAGTAACAAATGAACAGACAGAAATAAGAAGGACACAATTAATTAGAAAAGATAAATCTTTTGGTCCAGACTTTATACCATCTCAAGCTATAAAATTCCTTGTAGAAGGAACTCGAGATGATGTTACTAATAAAATTCCTATTGTATTGAATATAGAAGATGATCCAAAAACATACAAAGAAGCTATAACTTCCAGAGATTTTGCTTTTTGGAAGGAGGCAATTAATGATGAAATGGATTCAATTTTATCAAATTATACCTGGGTATTGGTAGACTTGCCTCAAGTTTCAAAACCTATTGTTTGCAAATGGGTGCTTTGAAGAAAACGTAATAACGATGGTAGAATGCAAACTTTCAAGGCTAGATTAGTAGCCAAGGGTTTTCGGCAAAAGGAAGGAATTGATTTCTTTGATACATATGCTCTAGTTGCAAGAATTACATCAATTCGAGTACCAATAGCATTAGCAACAATCTATCAGTTGCATATCCACCAAATGGATGTCAAAATAGCCTTCCTTAATGGTGATATAATATCCCATATTTTTGTTAGTCTAATATTTAATTTAATTTATTATTTTAAATATTATATTTGGAATATTAACGGATTTTAAAATTGAATTCGATATTAAAACGAAGTTTGAACATTATAATTTATATATAATTATAAACGAGCTCGTAATGGCGCTGTAGTTCGTAATATGGAGTTTAAAACTTCAATTGAATATACAGGATCGGATATAAGTCGGAATTCTGTGAAACAAGAAACGTTTGAATCTAATTGGTTATAATTTTCATATGAAAGAGAAAAATCGAAATTTCGTGTTATAGATTGTTAGTTATGTCCAAATCAAATTTTAAAATAGTCGCTATGGAATTTGTTAATATAAAATAACATTTATTAATTAATATAATAAGGTTTTTTATATATAATGGATAACGATTAACTCGAAAATGTCAATATTGAGTTGTATAAATTATATTTGAAGTTCTATGTATATTCTGGCTAGATATGTATGATGAAAATAATTTATATTATTTTATTTGATTATTCTGGACTTTTAATAATTTTTAATCGATATTATATAAACGTTAAAATAGCCATTTTTGCCAACGGTCTCAGTTTTCGATGAAATTAGTTTCATTGGAACCGTATTGTTAAATTATTGTAAGAAAATCAAATTTTATGGCAAACGGATGTCGTATGTGACAATGGTAGTAAAAACGACTCTATTTTTATTGAATCGTTTATATTATTTAGACGGGGTTAACTTTTAATGAATAGACAACTGATCAAACAAACTCCAAATTTAATGAAACAAGTTTCATTGGATCCATAAGGAAAAGGTCTAGTAAAATATCAAGGTTTCAAATTTATGGGATTTTTTCTGTAATTATAGGAATTTTAAACACTTGATTTTTCATCGATAATTATAAAAGACTTTTTACAAACAACCTTGAAATTCGACGAAACCTGTCCTATTGGGTCCGGAATATTTTTAATGCTAAGATTACATTATTTTCTCAAAAACGAAGATCGTGGAGTTGTTTTTGCATGTTACTTCACTATGAAGTATTATATAATATTATTATATCCAAACAAACTCCCTATATATATCCTTCACGAGTCAAATACCCTAGTTTTCTTGTCCCTGGTCAAGAGAAATTTCCGCCGCCTCACACAACAATAAACGGCCAAAAACTCGATCTTTCTCCTCAAAGTTCCTTTCGATCTTCACTCAAATTGAAATACTCTCAACGCTGAAATTCTTTAACTCAGTGTGCTCCACAATATGGACGGTAACGATCATCACTGACGTGCTGTATTGGTCAGAATTTCACTCGAAAAGATGGCACTTGTAAGGTCTGTTGACGGCGGAAGGAAGCGTGAGGCGAGACAAGGTTCTGGGCGGTGGTTAGGGTCGTCAAGGCGCTCGCGCCAGTAGCGATGGATTGACCTCTGACGGTCCTATAGTGGCGAGGCGATCTGGTATAGGGGACGAGCATGGTTTAGCTGTGTTGAAGTAAAACAGAACGAGAGGAAATGAAGAGAACAGAATCAAGCAGAAAGGGATTGGCCTGAAGACCGATTACCAGAGTATTAATCGACTTAATATCCTCTTAATTAAGTAATTATTTATGTTATAATGAGAGTAAATATGGGATTAGCATTAAAAAAGTAAACCTAATTAGTAGTAAATTATTAAAGGGGATTGTTAATGACACCCCTGTTTTGGTTAAGGGGTGACATTTTGTTAAGGGCACACCACTGTTTTAGAAAATGTTAAGGGGCAACACCACGTCTACTTTTCAATCCCCAAAATAACCTCGTGTCCTTCAAACTTCAACCCCACTCATGAAATACAAAGCCCGCGCTTTATTTCTCAAAAAATCCTGCAGTGTTCAAAATTAGGGTTCCCAAATCGCGTTTCGTTCTCAAAATTAGGGTTCTGCAGTGCTCTCACGCTAGGGTTTGCCATTAAAGATGGTTCGATTCAAGCATACTGCGAGGAAGACGAAGGAATCTGTTGCCAAGAAGAAAACCATGGAAAAGAGGTATGTTTGTACTAGATTAATGGTAATTTCAGTTGGTATTAGCACATGTATGCTTGGTATTACCAATTGTGAGCAATGGGTTTGCGTGTGGAGGGGTTTGGTGGGGAAGAAGGGCTAAACATTGGGAAATTTTGTTGGATTTGCAGAGAATACGGTTGGGAGGGTACGGTTTTGGGTGGGTAAATCCTCTGGAATAGGAAAGCTTGTCCCTTTTAGTATTTGACTTGTTGTCACCGTTTTTATAATTCAAAATCGGCGTTTGTTTTCCATATATAAGTTTCATTTGTTCAATTTGTTTTAAA
>JASFAX010002189.1:0-47055 GCA_030737875.1 Allium sativum
TCTTTTAGCCACCTTTGATATAGGTGACCGCAGGAAGGTTTTACTGGCGGTATGGTTGCTAAAGGAAGAAGCTGCACGTTGGTGGGTAGTCACCACCGCTACTAGGCCAATTGAGACTTGGGATGATTTTAGAGGAAGGTTTGGACTGAGATTCTTATCACTGAAGCAAGGGGACATGACTATTAGGGAATACATAGATAAGTTTAATCAACTGGCTCAGGACGATTTAGACTTGGTTAATACAGCTCAGAAGAAGGCCCTACACTTTGCTCTAGGATTAAACGAGCCATTACGTGATTTGGCCCTGTCTCATATACCCTTGGGGGCGACCTTCGAGAGTTTGGTGAATTTGGCCCGACTGCAAGAAGAAGGTAGCAATGACAAGAAAGAGGTCAAGGCGAATGAGTCTCAAGGCAAGAGAGTAAATTCCGGGAAACGGGGCAAGAATAACCACAACCGCAAGGACAAGCCAAGAGGGAATAGGAAATGTAACTTCTGTGGTAAAGTTGGACATATAGCCAGGGAATGTAGGAAGAAGGAAAAGAGAAAGCGGGGCGAATGCTTCATTTGTGGTGAGTTTGGACATCTCAGCAGGGATTGCCCGAGGAAACAAAGGCAAGGTCAGACTCGGTGTACAGGACCATCTGGAGGGCGAGTTCATCCCCTCAACACCGTTCTTCCAGCTCATGATAGAGGTAGTGTTTCTGTTGAAAATCTTGTTTGCATTTTATGATTTTCCCTGTTCGAACTTTGTTCGATTCTGGCACATCGCATAGTTTTATTTCATCTGATCTAGTTGAAAGTTTTGCACCTAAGTACTAGTCTAGTTGATGATCCCGTATGTGTTTCAAATCCAATTGGGGGTTCTGCCCGCCTGTCTGTGGTCTGAGTGGATTTGAAAATTTTCTATCTTGAGTATAGAATTCTCGTGGGATGTTTTATTCTCGGTTTCAGGGGATATGGGTTGGTTTTGGGCATGGAATGGTTGGCCTGTTTTGGGCCATTCTGGGTTTTTGTATATAGGGTGTGGGGCTCATGACTCGCCTCGGTAATACCCTAGAAATTTCTGGCAACCCTATGGGTCCCGTCATGTTATGTTGAGTCCCTCAACTCGTCTATCGATATTTTGCAATCTGTGAGGGTGGTCCGAGAATATCCTGATATCTTGCGGAAAAAGTGAAGGGGTTACCCTTAGACGTGGGATAGATTTCCGCATTATCTGGTTGGTAATACCAAGCCAATTTCGTGGCCGGTTAGGCACATGACCTCACGAGATGAGAGTTAAGAAAGTAAGTCAAGGAGTTGCTTGAGAAGAACTTCCTGAGACGAGGCATTTTCGAGTAGGGTGCTCCAGTAGTATTCGTTACTGATGTGGACAGTTTGTTTCGCTTATATGATGATTTCGTGAGATAACCGTTACCAAGGATCGATGATCTGTTTGATCAGCTGGTAGGAGCATCTGTTTTCTTTTGACCTAGCTACCGGATTCCATCAGCTTAGGATGGCTGAGGATGGAATTGACAAGACTGCGTTTAGGACTCTAGATGGATTTTGGAATGGCTAGTCATGCCATTTGGTTTGACTAAGGCACCCGCATATTACGTGATTTTGATGCGTAGGGTGTCTAGGGAGTCCTTGAACAAGTTTGTCAGGGTCGTCGTAGACGATATTTTGATCTCCTCAAAGGAGCAAGGAAGAGCATGTTAGACATCTCAAGAAGGAGATGGATACGCTTAGAGCCACCAGTGGAAGGTCAAGTTCTCCAAACGTCACTTTGGAGGAAAGAAGTTGGATTTCTTGGGCACATAGTTCCTGAGTAAGACCTAGCGGTGGATTCTGTTTGCGGTTTAAAACCGGAAAACTCTGAGGAGGGCAATTGAAGTAAGAAGCTTCCTCCGTTTGGCTAGCTAGTTAGCATTCCCAGAGCATAGACTTACTCTTCTGGATCAAGAAGGGGGTTTCGCAGGAAGTAGATCCGCAGTTAGTCAAGAACGTGGACCCGTTGATTCGAGGCAAGATGTTAAGTCACCTCGCTAGAGATATTATAGATGACAAGGGATGACTAAGGCGCGATAAGAGATTATGTGTTTCTCGAGTGAAAGACTTGGTAAAGAAGGTTCTTGAAGATGCGCATCGCTCGAGGAGGTGGCCGAGTTGGTTTCGGAATACATGTTGTGCCACCAGGTTGAGGCCAAGTCATAAGAAGCCCAGTGGGCCATTACCTCCATTAGGAGTTTCGTAAGGGAAGTGTGAAAACATCTCGATAGATTAGGTAGATAGTCTACCTAGATCAAAGAAAGGGAACACGGGCATGTGGGTAGACTCACGAAGAGTGCTCATTTCAGTCCGGTAAAGAGCGAGAGAACTGCATCATGGTTAGCAACGGTTTACCCTCAAGAAGTTGGCCAGTTTTGTAATAACCTACAGGAAGCCATGGGTAGGCAGTTGAATCTAGGTATGGCCTATCACTCATAGGCGGATGGTTCATTTCGATTAAGCATGAGTTATAGAAAATCACGTTATAGGGCAACTGGCAACGCGGATTGGTATTTTCAAGAGAAAGTTCAGCTGCATGAAATCATGAGTTTATAGTATGTTTAAGCCAGGTATACAGAAGGAAGAATAAGTGGAAAAGAAAGACGAGAGGCGATAATGAAATGCGTTCCAACTCGAATTTGGGAAATAGGAGTTAGGAAGCCAAGGAATCGTGAAGTGGAAGATAGTCAAAGCACAGTAGAGTTAAGCTCAAGGAAACGTGACTAAGAAGAGTGAAGACTAGATACGCACATCATATCTCTTTGTAAGAGTACATCTTTGATCCTTGTTTTCCTGTGGAGCTTGCTTGCAAGTTATCTTTTGTATATGTCCTCTCGATCCCATTCTCGATCTTATTTCTGTTGTAAACTCCATAAGGGGGTTAAGACTCATCGGTTAGTATTATATGTCAAAGCTTGAGTGGGTTTCTTGTAATCCAAAGAGGAGTTTATCTAGTTTATCTAGTTTATCGTGTCATGAGAACCTTAGGTAGAAACCCTTTGGTTGAAACATGTATTTGAAACATGTTATGCTTGATGGTTGCAAGTGGTTGCAAGTGTTTGCAAGTGGTTGCTCGTGGATGCATTATACACGATTAGGCACTAGATCGGCTCACACACTCCTCATATTGCATGTGCATGAGTGTTTATGCTTATTCTTGGATGGAATTCGTATGCTATCACATGGATGTTGCATATGGATGTATGATTGAGCACGCATGTAGATATTATACATTATGTTAGGAATTTGCATACATATGGAATCATTTCACTGACATACATATGCATTAAGGAGGTTTACTGTATCAGTAACCGCCTGATTTACATACATATGCATTAAGGAGGTTTACTGTATCAGTAACCGCCTGATTTTTGCATTAGGTAAGTACATACACACACACTTTTGCATATGTTCATCCAGCATTTAGAATCTTGTAAGGACAATGATTGCTCGTGGATGATGCTTTGAGTAGATGGATGATTGGATGGTAGGATACGTTCTTCCTAACTTGAAGATTTCGGGGACGAAATCCTTTAAGGAGGGGAGAATGTAACAACCCGTATTTTTAATAATCTGTTATAACATAAATTGAGGCAGAATTAAATTATAAAATGGGAATCAAGGGAAACGGGCTATGCCATTGCGTTCGTCTCGGAAAAATACGCGAAATAGAGTCCGAGTTTTCGAAAATCGGAGTCCGTATGACCCAGTTAAGGCCCATTGAAGTTTGCAGAAAATTACTAAGTAAAAATCAGATTCAAATTTAAAGAATTGGGCCAGCTGGGCCAAGGCGGGAAAAATCCCGCCAGGACCCCATGTCGACAGGCCTGTCGACAGGGGTCTTGGCATGTCGACTGCCCTGTCGACAGCCCTGTCGACAGGGGGTGCCCAGGCAGTCTAGCCTGGTGTACCATTTCTGATTTGGGCTTGATTGGGTGGCTTGGTTCTAGAGAGTTCCGAGATCTGACGGGCCAAAACTATCCTAGGGTTAATCCTATGGTCTAAATCACTCTAATCTTCTATAAATAAGCTCCTAATCCTACCCTAAAGCCTCATTAATCATTCTAGCAACAAAATTATGCCAAAATCCAAACTCTCATGGCCTCCACCCTCTTCATACAATTCCTAAGCAAATCCCTAAGAGATTTCCATGCATACAAGTGTATTTAGGCTTGTATGATCCTCCTTAGCTTGCATTAAAGGCTTGTTCTTCTATTGGCATCATAAAGGAGGAGTCTTGATCAAGTTTGCTTGCATTTGGGGGTTTTAATTAGTTGCATAAGGGGTTTCTTGCATTGGTTATATTCAATTGAGTCCGCATAAGCATTGTAAGCCCTCTTACCTTCACGTTAGAAACTCTAAAGTTAGTGTGTGATGAAAATTGGGGTTTATGTATGTTTATTGAGTTGTGCATGTTTATGCAAGGGTACTAAGCCATGATTTGCAAATCTATTGAGTTATGCATGTATACTAAGCCATGATTTGCAAGATTAATAAATTATGCATGTTTATGCAAGTTTGCTAAGCCATGATTTGTATGTTTATTGAGTTATGCATGTTTATGCAAGTTTGCTAAGCCATGATTTGTATGTTTATTGAGTTATGCATGTCTATGCAAGTTTGCTAAGCCATGATTTGTATGTTTATTGAGTTATGCATATTTATGCAAGTTAAAATGACAAGTTGTGCATGTTTTGACAAGTTGTGCATGTTTTGACAAGTTATGCATATTTATGCAAGTTTAAAATGACAAGTTGTGCATGTTTTGACAAGTTGTGCATGTTTTGACAAGTTGTGCATGTTTATGCAAGTTTAAAATGACAAGTTGTGCATGTTTTGACAAGTTGTGCATGCTTATCCAAGTTTAAAATGACTAGTTGTGCATGTTGACAAGTTATGCATGCTTATGCAAGTTTAAAATGGCAAGTTGTGCATGTTTGACAAGTTATGCATGATTAAGGTAATATGCAAGTTCACCATGCTAAGTTATGCAAGTTTAACATGTTATGCATGTTTATGGTAATATGCAAGTTCACTATGCTAAGTTATGCAAGTTTAACATGTTATGCATGTTTATGGTAATATGCAAGATCTCTATGCTAAGTTGTGCAAGTCTAACATGTTATGCATGGTTATTGTGCAAGTTTATCATGTATGTTGTGCCAAGTTCCCTCTTCCTATCCTTTATGCGTTGTTACGAATATGTAAGCGATAGAATGACGTTGGGGGTTTTGGGTAAACTTAAAAATACATGAAAATATAAGATTGGGAATTTACCTATTAAGTTAGGTCTACCCCTTGGGAATTTACCTATTAAGTTAGGTCTACCCAAGTAATTGTTGACTTGCAATTATGTTTTGAAATAAAGTGGACATGACACTTAGAAAACATAAGTGTGGCCAACTCGAGGTTGGGTTGAGTTTGTAGCGTAATTCTACCCGGAACCGACCGGCTTAACTAGTGGCTACAAACAATAGGACCCAATGTGAGATGTTGGTCATGGGTGCCAAGACCCGAGGTTAGATCAAGTTGTGGTGTAAAGCTACCCGGACCCGCCCAGCCTAACTAGTAACCACAACAAGGTCTAATGTGAGAGGTTGAGGTACATTAAATTAATTAATGCCTCATGGTTAGGGTTAAGTCAGGGTCCACTAATACTTAACCAATTTGGGGATTCAAGGGATGAGAATGGGGTTAAGTTACACTTAACTAATTTAATCAATTTGGGAATACAAGGGATTGGATGGGGTTAAGTGGTGAACCGTTGATTACACTTAACTAATTTAATCCATGATTAGTGAGGGGTTAAATCACACTTAACCCTCTTAGAAACCCTAGCAACGTGGTCTGTTCCAGCAGTAATCCCAGTTTGGTATCACTACAACCCTACAGCTAGGTTAGGGCGGGGCACGATTACTGGACTGATGTAAGCGACCAAAGGGCGATGGCCGAGTGGTACAGCGATGCGGGTCCGGCGGGCTACGGACGTGCACGTAGTCCGATGTTGGACAAACTCGAGGCACGGGTACCAGTAGTTTAGGGCTGTGCATTATTGCTTAAGTGTCTGGGGTTGACATCCGAGGGCTTGATACACCCAAAGGGGGACCCAGCACAGACTAACTACAACCATACGTGGGCCATATGGACACCAACACTTGACATGTTAGGTTTATAGGGAGCCGATCGACTAGACCGTGGGGCTGGACCTTATACTAAGGTCACTTCATGTTATTGGGCCAAAGCTTGGGCCAAGGGATCAATACCTGCTATGTTGGTTTGCTAGTACACCGTGGTGCAAAAAACTTAACCCTGTTTTATGCGATGACACCTCTATCTGTCTTGTAGTTGATTTATCATGCCAGTATGTTGTTATCTATGATCATCTCAGTTTCCATCATGATGTTAACTTTATTAGTTTATAGACTGATCGTAGCAGGGCTTACTCAGTCTTTTTGACTGACCTGTTTTCTTTCGCCTCTTTTCTTCCGTTTCCCCCCCCCCCCAGGTTCTCAGGGAGGGAATACTGGAGCCTAGCTTGGATTTTAGCTGCTTCCTTGGATAGCTCAAGTATGCTTTGGACTTGAGCCGCTATGGTTTATCACTCTTATTTGGGGATAGTACTTATGTATTTTCAGTTTATCAGATGATGTATTTATCTAGACTTGTAATTTTGGGAAAGTGACATTTTGATGTACCAGACTTGAGTTTTGAAATGGTTTATAAATCTTCCGCTGTTTTATTTACTTACTCTGTTTATTTACATATATATATATGCCATGTCCTGCCTTGCTATATCATTATGCATGTTTACCAACAATGCCCCTCCAAAGCTAGTGCATTCCTTTGCGAGTGACCCTAGCGGAGGTGGGGTGTTATAAGACTTGTCATATGAAGTTCTAATTCATCTTTGTAATGGTTTAACTAATTTGGTTGAGAATCTCAAATCCAAAAATAAAAACTTAAAATATGAGAATCTTGAGTTTAGTGGAAAATTTGATACTTTGGAATCAAAACTTGAACACTCTAAAAATTCTTCAAATTCTGATTGCAGACGTTGTTTCAGATTGAAAATGATTTAGTTATTCAAAATTAAAGTCTTCAAAATCTTGAAAAAAAAATCATGAATTCAAAAGAAAAGGAGGATGAACTAATTTGTAAAAAGAATTTTTTGCAAGAGGAATTGGAGGAATTTGATATTGTCAAAAATTCCAAACAAGAGGTGCTTTAGAAAGAAAATTTGTGTAAAACCGAACTGATTTTAATTGAGCTCAAAAATGAGATTGATAATTTCAAGAAATTTAAAAAACTTGAGTTTCAAATGCAAAATCAATTTGAATATGAGATTTCTGAGTCCAAAGCTAAAATCAGACTTATTGAAAATGAAAATTCAATCTTGAAACAAAATTATTCTAAGATGAGTGAAATTGTGATCGACCGTTGCTCTATGCCAATAAATGGGAATAATCTTTTGAAAACTAAAATCAACGATCTTGAAAAGTGTTTGAAAATATTTTCAAATGGAGAAAAATCATTAAATATGCTATTGAAAAATCAATTGACTACTCAGAATAAACATGGACTTGGTTTTAATGATTTTAAAAATTCTTCAAAACATTTGGAAAAGATCAACTTGAAATTTTGTACTCTAGAATTTCAAAGAATTTTTCCGAGATGAGAAATTGTTTTGTGACAATCCATTTAAGCAATTCTGGGTTCCAATAAGAAATAAAACAAGTTTGATTAAATGTAACGACCCTTGGATTCGAGGCCCGAATCTCGATAATAATACTTAAAACCCATATTGCTTACCAAAACTTAAGTACCAAAAAAACACCATATAGTCGATAGAAAGAAATTAGAGGGTGAGATAAGAAAGAAATATTAGAATAGAAGAAAAAGAAAACACAATAGAATCAGAGTCTCACATCGCAACGGAACAAAATATAATATAGGAATAAAATTTATTGAGAGCTTTGAAATAAAACTTACAAATCATCATAGTACATCAATACATCTGGACAGTTATAGCAATCTGTCCTCATATACAACACACAGCGGAATAAATACTAATACCTCTGAACTCCTCCAGCACGTCATACGAACTTGGTAGTGCCCAATAACCGGAACCTACAAAACCCGGGCTAACCAAAGCATTATAAACGCCGGATCAATCTGGTGAACCAGAGTGAGAAACCCACTAAGTTTAAGGGTGTCAATCAACTTGATTTTTATATTTAAACGAATCTTTCCTGAAAGAAAAGGATAATCATAAGGCCAATCTACACATAAACATGGACAGTTTTTACCTTATGATAACCCAAAAACATTTTTGAAATCATATCTTATTATGATATTATAATAGTATCTAAATACAAATAAATAGGAATCTAGCGGAATGCTTGCATCTCACGCTCCACATATATAGTATAATCAAAACCGCAGGCGCTTATTGGAGATTGGATTCCGACTATGACAAGGTATGGAACCAACTATAGATAGTGTATCTCTAGAAGGGAATACACTGGGTTCAACAAGAACATCCTACAACCCGGCCACACATGATCGACCACTCATTTTGCCTAACCGTATCGAATGTATATCACCAACGGATGGGATTAACAGCCATTTCCCAAAAGGAACAACATCGATAAATTAAAGAAGGAAATGAATTTTCTATAAATAAGTGATTATTCACCCTAAGGGAGCGACCCACTTAGCCATGTTGCTTGCCTGATTTTTATCATTTCCTATTTGTGAGGTTGAGGTTTAAATTTACTTAATAGCACACCACCATTCACTTTGAACGCTACATCATTAGATCTGTCAAATCACAAATTGATGTCCACAAATATATTCTGGTCATTAAGCTAAGAGAAGGGCCATTCTCCGCCAATAACAGAAATACATTTGTAAAAATCAACATACATGGTTTTTAGGAAATACTCCGTCAGACATTCGTCCATACAAGTCATCCAGGAATAGGATGAACCGAAGGTACCCTCCTACCACATCCTAGGTATCACCCTATAGATGAGTAGTGAGTAATCCTTGCAATCTATAGATTCTAACCATGATAGAATCACAGTATATCTCTGGGCGCAAATCCAGATTTTTAAGTAATTCTTTCATTTTACGAAGATCCACGGTCTTCAATTGGTTCGTCTTGATCATTATCTGATATCTTCTGCATTTCGTATTTGCTGGTCGGAATGGTTTTCGAATATAAATTTGATCGACGTCTTTCTGTAACAACAATGGTATTGGCCAGATTTGATATTCGGTTATTTAACTATCAAAAAACAATCATTAAATCATGAAAATAAGGATACGTTCACTGGTTCAGTATTCCCCACCACCTGGCTCCTTTAATTAAAAAATAACGAATAGTTGAGTTAACTTCTAAATCTTTCAATATTTTAAAACCCGATATTCACTTCTTATTTCAATAGAGTAATATTCTCAAAACCCTTTCATTTCAATATTTGGGAAAACATCATACAACTATACCCAATTTTCCATCTTACTATTATTTTAAAACATTAGTTCCAACGTTAATCATGCATATCTGTACTCCAAGAATCATTAGTCCCTAACCGTAAATTGGTAAGCGAATAACTTCCCAAGTATCAACCCCAACGACCAAAATCAACATTGGATTAACACTCAGAAAATCACTTAACTCAACCAATCTCCAGTTAGGTTCTAATTCTTATCTTAACTCCTTATCAACCCATATTTTTCCACTTTAAAACCACTCAATCATTTTCTACTTTGAAAACTTCGTTTCTATTCCATCATTAAGTGATGGTAACTTAAACTTAATGTTTTAGCCTCACACTCCTTCTTACAAATCTTGTTTATATATTCTGCTTTAGTATAAAATTTCAACTCGCTTTCCTTTTTTTAATTCAAACATTAAGTACAACATTCATTTTAAGCTATCACATTGGCTTAAATTCTCCTTTTATAACTTTTTTGTGAATTTGGTTTTAATATAAACCCGTTTACGCACCCCTCTAAAAATCCAACAGAAACTTTATTCCAAACTCGATTACTTACATAATAAATTTCATCATTTTAAATAGTAATTCCACAAATTATTAAAAATAATAATTTGCCTCATCGTTAACTACTATAGAAGTAGTTAAGTTCTTTATTAACTAAGATAAACAGTAAATTATTTTTAAAATTTTATTAAATATTCAAAAATCAGTTATCCATTACATTAGATCAATTCAAAATAAATTAAATGAATAACTAATGTAACAACCTGAAAAGTTCTGTTCTTGATCATCGACACAAATACATATCCTATATCACATATCGACTAATCAAGCCTCAGAAATTAATAGATCATTAATAGAGAGAAGTTAGAGGGTGAGAAGTAGAAAGAAAGAAAACTAGAATAGAAGAAAAAGAAGAACAAAACACAAACAGTATCAGAGTATCACGAATCTCACAGCAGAACTGAATAAAATATATTATATAATAATACTTGGAATACAAAACTGGTATTTGTACTTACATACACCATCAGAGTTCAACATACAGATAATACAACGGAAATAAACTCTATATATCTAATATTGAAGCCTCCTGCTCCAAGCTCCTTCAAGATGTCTGTAAAATCCTGCACTACTTGACTACCCGTACAAATTTGGGCACCCAAGAGTTTAGGGAAAATACAGAAAAATAAACTCTAGGTAAGTCATAGGACTGGTGTTAGTAAACGATTTTAAAACAAATTGATTTAATATTCGAAAACCCTTTTGAAATAAACGATAATCGTACGACCGATCCACACATAAATACAGATGGTTTTTACTTTACGATACCCCAAGCATTTTTGATAATAAAACTATTCTGATATTATCATATTGTCTAAACACAAATAAATAGCAATCTAGCAGAACGCTTGCATCTCACGCTCCACATATATACAATCAAAACCACGGGCGCTTATTGGGTAATGGATTCCGACTATGACAAGGTATGGAGCCACCTACCGATATTGTATCTCTAGAGGGGAATACACTGGGTTCAACAAGAACGTCTTGCAACTCGGCCACACATGATCGACCACTCATTTCGCTTGAGTGTATCGAATGTATATCACCAACGGTTGTGTACGACAACCGTTTCCCGAAAAGGGACAACATCGTAATAGATTAAAGAAGAAAATGGATTCTCTCTATATAGGTGATTATATACCCTAATTGGAGCGACCCATAACCATGCTGCTTGCCTGATTTTTGTCATTTCCCTATTGATGAGGCTTGAGGTTAGAATTCACCTTTAGAACATTTGATCATCATTTACTTTGAATGCAACATTGTCAAATCCGTCAAATCACTAATTGATGTTCACAAATATACTCTGGATGTAAAAGAAGTGCCCTTCTTTGCCATCAACTTGGTGTATTTGTAAAAATCAAATTACGTCGTTTTTAGGAAATACTCTGTCAGACATTCGTCCATACAAGTCATCCAGGAACAGGATGAACCGAAGGTACTCTTCTACTGCTCCAATATCGGAATCATCCCATGCATCAGTAGCGAATAGTCCTTGCAAATCTGAAGATTTCAATTACGAAAGAATTACTGGTTATCATAAACCTGGAGGCCACAAGAAAATTTAAACAAGTAATTATTTTGCTCATGAAAATCCACGGTCTTTAATTTGATCATTTCTAAATGTATCTGTAAAGCCAGTTCGAAGTGGTTTTGGGTCCAGTTCCCATCCTGGTCTCTTTGAACAAACACTGAATATTTATTTTATAGTTGGTGTTTTAACTATCAACTTTATGTAGTGTAATCAGGTGAAACATTTATAAAATTTTCATGGCATGACTACTAACACAATCTTATTCCAAATTTTAGAAAAATAATTGGTATGATATGATTTAAAATTAAGTAAAACGTGTTACTACTTTAATTATTTAATTAGACTTGTTGGTCATCTCGTAGCATAATCAACAACAACCACTAATTACAATAATAACGATCAACCAATGATTCTATGATAAATTTCAAACTTAACAACAGTTTGAAATATGTGATCACAGATAATAACTAATTTTACATTATATATTCTCATTATTTTGGAAATAAATACATCGAATTCATTTGACACATTTATTTTGTTTCAACAGACTATATATCGGTTGCAGATACGAATGAGTTTGTATGATGACGATTACGAAATAACTTAGCAGCTTCCGGATCCCTTTTCTTATTTTAATTTACTCATATATATATATATATTAATCTCTGAACTAAACAATTGATCAAATTTGATTTAACAGAAATCACACCATATTCCCACGCTGACAACTAGATTATTGGTTGTAGACCTCTTAAACAAGTCCTTTTTTTCCTTTTTCTTTTCTTTTTATTTATATATGTTGTTTTCTATTAGAAACTTTAGGATTAAGTAAATACATTTTCTTTTCTACTTTATAGATATCAATTTATTAGATCCAGGCCCAAGCCCATCTTAGCCCATGCAACAACCATTTACCTAAATTCTCCATGATCAGTGACCATATTACTTCGATCAACAATCTTCCTTTTGTCATGCCAAAAGGACCGAATCCATGCATAACTTTGTTTTGGCAATACATAACAATGGATTTATTCAGGTGATCTCCTTATTTCTTTGATCTGCTCCTCTTCCCACTCTTCTTCTTTCTTTCTTCTTCTTCTTCTCTTTATTACCATTCCACATGCACACCACATTACTCGTGCACATGCACATCCATTTCAATGGCTATGTGTTCGTTCTGACCATCGCAGCTAATCCCGATCCGTTTCCAGATTCATTTCCACAATTTGAAAACCCCATTACCCTACTTCGTCCAAATATGTTGTTCACACTGAACTTCACGCAAACCAAACTCCATTGAAGACACATTGTACTTCCACCATGGTCAACCGATCACTACCATACCGTATGTAACAACCCGGAAAATTAGAACCAATTTAAAAATTTTATTTTGACTATTTTATAGAATTTTGAATAGTTGAAATAATTTATTTTAAGTAATAACAATTAAAATTTTATATAAATCGAAGTTTGAACCAATATATTTATTCTAACTTCAAAAGGAGTTAGAAATAGCGCGGTAGTTTGAAATTTTGAATTCAAACTTTGACTGACCATACAGGATGCAAAATAAATCAGATTTTAGTGAAACCAAAAATATTTAAATATGTTTAAGAATATCTTTCCAACGAATCCGAAAAATTAAAATTTCATAGTGGTCATCAAAAGTTATGGCCAGTTGAATTTCCAGAATAGTCGCTATGGAATTTAATATAATATATGGCCCGTATAAATAGCCATTTTTCAAACGACCTCCGTTTTCGACGAAGCCACTTTCATTGGAACCAGAATGTCAAATTATTGCTAAGTTTAATTATATGTACTTTTTGGGATCAATATGTGAGCGTGGCAAAAGAAAATGTATTTTGACAATTTCAGTCAATTTCGATCGACCAGGAAATGACCATTTTTCATATGGTCTCCAAATTCGATGAAACTATTTTTGTTAGGACCGTATCATCAAAATAAAGTCAAATATATTTTTTTTGGAAATTTTAGAGTCCGTTTGTGCCACGATAAATTAAAATGTTCGATCAAATTAAATAATAAAATGTTTTATTATTTAATTTAAAGAAAACATATCGTAACAGCCGAATTCGATTACGAAACACATCCCATCGTGTCCGGCATGGGGGTATGTAGCTGGAGGCGACACTCGTTGGGTTTGAACTGGAGTTCGTATAGGTTGATGGGCCTTGATTGAATTAAAAGAATTTAAAATTAAAAATAAATAAATAGAAATACACTGTATATACGGCGAGAATAACTTACCCTAAAATACATTCCGTAGCCGCCGTATACTAGTTCAATGGCGAAGAACTTTCCTAACTTTTAGCTCTAAAATAACTCAATCCATGAATCAATCGAAGGTGGTCCTTTAGAGAATTTTACAGAGATTCTCGAGCTCTTCAGATCCATATGGGTCTCGAGTTCTATCGTGGAAAATTCATCTAGTTTGAAGCCGCCGAAGTTGTCAGCTTCTCACGACCGACGTAGTCACCTCCGGCGATCGAAGTGGGGGGCACCACCACAATTCTGCGCGCGCCTTAGAGCTCTCCGACGTGGTGCGGTTGGATCGTCGCCAAGCTGAAGGGTTTGCACGCGAGGGTTAACCCTTGTTTCAAAGCTTCTGAAAGACTCGACGGCTCCAATCTGAATGTAGAAGAAGAAGTAATATTTTAAATAATTAAATAATTTATTTTATTTAAAAATTTTACAACCTTCGCAAAGTCATAACTCTAACACACAATAACGAATTCCATGAAATAGGAAACATTGGACTCGTGGCGTTGTACATTACATTCCAGAACTGACCGGAGAATTTTTAGAGCTCGCTACAATTTTTGGCATCATCAAATCAATGTGAGATATCTTAATTCAGAAATAAAATGAACAAAATTATATTATGATGCAAACGGAGTTTAGAAACTCTCGACACCCGTCGTCCACAGACCATGGATGACTTGATTGATTCATGATTGGTTGAATTTTGGTGTTTGTTTGTGGTTGAAAAAGAAATTGAAATTGATTGATATTGTGAAAATATTAATTTGAGTACGAAATAGATTATTGAAATCCCCCTTGTCAATAGCTACGAGGCTTTAAGGTAGCGCGAGGAGCCATACATCAGGACGGTGCCGGTTTTAATTACCCTGCCGTTATGCTGTCGAAATTTCCTCAAATATTTTGTGTTGTGAAATATCCATGTTATGATATAAAGTTGTTTGAACAATAAAAATTAGATTTTCATTGAATACATAAAAAAATGTTTTACATTAAAATATCATTTTAATGTTTTACATTTAAAATGTAAGGAAAAAAAAAGAAGCATTGTGATATAATTATGTTTTACATTTAAAATATCATTTTTAATGTTATTGAGACATTAAAAAGAAAAGATTAGAAATATTCATCCATTTCAAATGAAAATTTGTTTCCAATAAAAATTCACATTTTATTGTATATCAGAAAATAAAAGACTACATTTTTATATAATGTAATGACAGAATAGAAAAGATTACATTTTAATGTAATACAAGAATAGAAGAAATTTACATTTTTATTGTAATGTAAAAATTCACATTTTTAATGTAACCGAAGAATGAAATGAAAATGTTCATTTTTAGTACAAATATAGAGTATGAGAATATTGTTCATGTTTTGAAATAAAATATGTTTAACATTAAAATGTTCATTTTTAATGTAAATATAGAGTATGAGAATATTGTTCAGGTTTTGAAATAAAACATGTTTAACATTAAAATGACCATTTTTAATGTAAATCTAGAGTATGAGAATATTTTCATGTTTTGAAATAAAATGTTTAACATTAAAATGTTCATTTTTAATGTAAATACAGAGTATGAGAATATTGTTCATGTTTTGAAATAAAACATGTTTAACATTAAAATGTTCATTTTTAATGTAAATACATAGCATGACAATATTATTCATGTTTTAAAATAGAAGATGTTTAACATTAGAAAATCCCATAAATTGTAAATGTAGACAACATGAATTGTTCAGTGTTTTAAAAATGAAAACAAGATAACATTAAAATTTTCATTTTTAATGTAATGTAGACAACTGGAAAAATGTTCATGTTTTAAATATAAAAAAAACATTTTGTCATTAAAAATCTCATTTTTAATGGAATACCTGAAACTAGCAAAATATACATGTTTTAAGAATGAAACATGTTTACATAAAAAGTTTCATTTTTAAAGGAATACATGAAACATTTTACATCAAGGGCCTCATTTTTAATGTAATGCAACATTAAAAGTAAGCACATTTGAATTAGAAATGTACATTTACATTTTTAATGTATACTCAACATGAAAAATAAAGCATTGACAAATAAAATGCATTGGCATTTACATACGCATTTTTAATGTAAATGCAATATTAAAAATAAACATTTTGAAGTAAAATGTGTTGACATTGGAATTTACACTTTTAAGGTAAATGAAACATAGAGGATGTGCTTTGCTTTATAAAATATGTTCTTCCTTGAAATTTACATTTTTAATGAGATAAAAGGTTTCATTAGGAGGCTTACATTGTTCAATGTAATAATAAATTGAAAATAGAAGTTTACATCTTTAATGAAATAAAAGATTTCATTAGAAAAGTTACATTTTTATTTTAATCAAAGGAAAGATTGAGACGACCCCAAATCCCGTACAGACGGAGACAAGGGTAATCTTTGGAATATAACACAGAAACAGATAATAGCAGAACATAATTAAATAAATACACCAGATAATGAACAATAGAATATACTGGATAAAAGTAATCATCAGAGTTACACAGTATACAGGATCTTACTTAGTACAATTACAGTTCAGCTATACATAAATGTCTACAGTGGAAAAACAAACATAATGTACAATAGGAGCTGAATAGCATAAAAAGAGATAAATGATAGAATCCATCTTCAGCTCCAGCTATCCAGAAAGAACCAGCTAAACCTGAATACAAGGCTGTCCGTGTAGAAAAAGGGGCACCCGAGTTTGAAAGTGAAACAAACTACGAGTCAGTCATGGGACTGGTATGAGAAATCCACTCAACATATTTAATATATGGCTAATCACAGGACCACGCCACTTTCGTGGAACGGGTTTACTCCATTGGATTGCTAGTGCTTTAAAAAAAATCTTTCTTTTCAACATCACAATGCTTTTTATAAAAATGAAGCCAATATAAGACTCAGTTCCCATCACACAATGCAATGCAAACCGGAGGATAGAGTTTTACCTTATAATGGCTAAAATATGATTGATACGTATAAAACAAAAGCATTTGATATTATGACTAGTGTTTATATGTTTCAAAAACAATTTCAATCATAACTATCAATCATAGACGACATGGGTACCATATATCATGTCGCAATATATATATACAATCAAAACCGCACGATGTCGTATTTGGAAATTGGATTTCCGTCATGAACCAAGGCAAAAGATAGTCCTTACCGAATTTGAGACTCTCTAGCCCGAGCCTCCGGAACAGCCGCAACTGCCCCTTGGATCGTCAGGGCCGGTCCACCGATGTGGATTATTATGCCTGAACAATACGTTTCCCCGCCCTTTGGGGCGTAAACGAGCCAACGAATGACTCCATCGGACCCAGATCGTCCGATCAAACCGAGGCGCCTCGCAACAGCAACAACTACACAGGTGAAAAGTTTATAAATGTCAGGGCTGGTAGGTCACTGACACCACCCTAGCTAGAAAGAAACGCATGCCCTCCCTGAGGTCCTTCTCCCGTTTCTGGTTCATACCGGGGTGTGAGGCTCGCGAATTCACATTATACACAAAGCTATGCCACACAGGCGGGGCTTTGATCATCACCACAAGACTTTGCTTTTCAACAGAAGCCTTGATCATTTGCCACTTAGGCATGCCACACTAGCAATTCATGCTGTGCGACTGATGTCCATCGATATACAACCTCTGAGCTCGTGCGTTTCAGAGAAGGGCGTTAAGCAAAAGAATAAATTCTCCGCCGCCAAACAGATGTATATTTAATAGAGATCAATCAACACAGAATAAAATCCAATGTCAGACACACAGTCCATTTACAAGTCCGTTCTGGGTCTGAACGAAACCGGAGGCACTAAATACCTCATAAACCCATCGATCACCACGTACGTCTGGACGATCACCACTCATTATCCATATTTCGGGATGCCTCCCAATCAGGACCTCGGTTACCATCCAAACGAGGTGAAGATCTCCGGTCTTCGACCACTGTCTTCATCTTCGATTTCTTATCGTCGATTCAGTTATTCAGAACGGGATAAACCCGGTCTTTCTGAGCAACTCGCGTATATAATAAACAAGTGCAACACTAACATATACACGCATCATTTCAATTCATTAGTCGCTAACCGTCAGTCAGTAAGAGAACGATTTCCCAAATATTAACCCCGAAGGCCGAAACCAACATCAGATCAACACCCAGGAAACCATTCGACTTAGCCAACCTTCAGTTAATTTCTAAACCACATCCATATCGTTTATAATATTTTATAATGATTTATCGCTATTTTTATTTATTTTAAAATAGCCATTTATTCAAAACGACGCTTCAGGCCATAACGCGACCGTGGCGCTGTTTTTCTTCAGATTTGATTTACACATATCTGAAAATCTAACCGTTGGATCTTCACAAACTTTACATCATTAGAAAGATCTTTTCAAAACGAATCCAACGGTTCCAGTTTCGGGAAATTCCGACGGTCGGATCTCCCGGTACAATCGTTTGAAGTTTCGATTCCAAAATACGAACTGCAGCGTCGTTATTCGATTAAATATAATTATATTTTTATATATATATATATAAATATAATCGATTCTGGCACTGTTTTTCTTCAGATTTGAATTAAACATTTCAGACAATCCAACCGTTGGATTTTTACAAAGTTGGTGTCGTTGGAAAGATATTTCCAAAGCGAACCCAACGGTTGCGGTTTCAGGAAAATCCGATGGTCGGATCTTCCGTACTAATCGTTTGAAATCACGGTTTCAAAATACGAACTGCAGCGTCGTTATTCGATATATTTTAATTCTATATATATATATCGATTCTTCAATTACAAAGCTACATTCTTTTCATACATTTGATAAAAATGATATTTTTATCTAACTGTCTTCTATTTCAACACTTCACTATTTTTAACAATTCGTTTATATAATAAAAATGTGATTTTTATTGTAAACCAATTCATTTCAAAACACTATTATTTCGTATAGTTAATATAGGGGATAAAATAGGATTTTTATTGTAAAACAATTTATTTCAAAACAGGATTATTTTATACTTTTCATATTGATGTTAAAAATGGGATTTTTATTATAAAACAATTTCTTTCAAAATATGAATACCATTCAACACATGAATTTCAATTCAACGAATGAATATCGATTCAACACATGAAGGTTTTCTATAGTTTACATATATAGATAAAAAATGTGATTTTTATATTTTAAAACAAGAACACCATTCAACACATGAATTTCTAATCAACGAATGAATATCGATTCAACACATGAAGGTTTTCTATTCAACGAATAAATATAGTTTCAGCAAATGAAAATAATTCAAATACATGAATATTATTCAAAATTTCGGCAGCATAATGGCAGGGTAGTTAAAACCGGGACCGTCCCTAGTACGGCTCCTCGCTCTACCTTAAAACCTCGCGGTTTTTGACAATGGGGATCATGCATCTAGTTCGCACGTAGGCGGCATGCATATATTTATTTCATTTCCACAAACTAATCCTATGTGGTTTCAACCAAATATTTCTCAACCACAAATGGGTATTTTTCAACCACAATCAATCAACATCAACCACAAACAATCCCAAACAACCATTCACTATCAATCAATTTTCACACCAATCACAACCAATAAATATCGTCCATGGTTTGTGGACGAGGGGCGTGTATATATATATATATATATAGCAATTCACTTCTATTTCAACACATATATAATTTTTACAACGCATATACAACTTATACATCGAACGTACAACTTATACAATGCTTATACATGAGGTGTACAACGCTTATATAACTCATACATCGACTATATAATTTATACATCGTCGTTTCCATATCGTTTATAAATTAAAAATCTCACATTGGGTTCCACTCCACCAAAAATAGCAGAAGGCTCAGAAAAATATGCGGTCTCTTCTTGAAGCTAGAAGACGTCCACACGAGTCCACTATCTCTTGTTTCACTGAATTTCGACCACAAAGCAAAAAGATATGATTTTTCAAAGTTTGCGACGGTTTAAAGGTGTTAAAACTGTTGAAAATAAATCTGGCCGTACCTTCAATAAAACGTTCAAAACTAAGTTTGAATTTTTCGATCAATCCGTGCAATGGTTCCACGATCGGGTTGCGCAGGGTCGAAGGCCTACGTGAGGCGCACGTGCGCCAGGGAGGAGGGCCAACTCGGTGGGCCCCAGCGGTCGTGGCGGCGGTTTCAACGTCGAAACTTCACGGAGGTGATTCGGCCGATTTACACAACTATAATTGCTGCTCCTTATATGGATTTGAAGAGGGGATCGAGAGCTTCGAAATGGATCCAACCGCGCTCGATTTCGTTAAGAAACGAAGGAGAAATCAAGTCGGGAAAATCTGGATGACTTCCGCCGTCGCCTGGAGATGATCTCGGGGAAAGAGAAAAAGGATTTTTTTTTTTTTCAAAAATTCTGATTGGCCGGGAGATTTTATAAGGGGTTTTCTGACATGACCACCAATCCAAACCAAACGACTGTCGTCCCTAGCATTTTACCCCCATTCCGAATACAATGGGATATGTTTCGAAGGCCCATTCAAATGTTTCAGTCAGTTTTCCTTCAAATTAAAATATAAAACATTCAATATTTAATTTGAACGTACATTTCAATTTGCCAGGGCCACAAACTGATTCGAAAAATTCCAGAAAAATAAATCTACATATGTTTTGACGATACGGTCCCAACAAAACCAGTTTCGTCGAATTCTGAGACCGTTTGCAAAAAGGCCCATTTCTGGTCAATCCAATTTAACTATAATTGACCAAAACACATTTTCCTTTGCCACGCTCACATACTAGCTTCAAAAATTATGAAATTTGAAACCTAGAAATAACTTCACACCCCGTATCCAACAAAAGTGGTTTCGTCGAACTCCGAGGTCGTATGCAAAATGGCCATTTTCACAGGCTATATAAATTCCATAGCGACCTTTCTGAAAATTCATTTGGCCATAACTTTTGCTTTCCGCTATGAAAATTCGATTTTTCAGATTTGTTAGAAAGGTATTCACTAACAGATTTAAATATTTTTGGTTTTACTAAAATCCGTTTTGTTTTGCACCCGGTACAGTCCGACAAAGTTTGAATTCAATTTTTGAAACTGCAGCGCCATTTCAGGCCTTGTTTATAATTAGAATTAATTATATTCGTTTTCAATTGTCGATTCAAACTCCGTTTTCATTGCTATTATTTAAAATATTTATTTTAAATATTTAAAATCCATTATTTTAGCCAATTTAAAATTTTTATATTTGTTCAGATTTTCTGGGTCGTTACAATCTCCCCCACTTAAAACTTTTCATCCCCGAAAAGGAACAAAGTCAAAAGTGGTTTGATTAATCAACTCTACTTTCGATCTAGCTTCAATTCTCCAACTTTTCAGTTTCTGAGAATTTTCAAATTCTTCAAAAATTTGGCTAACACCCGGAATTTTCGAAAATTTTTGCCATAACCTCCTTTGTACGGAGAGAGGTTTGAAAATTTATTGGGCCGTATTAGGTATCCAATAAATCCTAATAAGCATACACATATTTATAGTGATATATTCTGGTGTTTACAGGGGAGCATGTATAGATAATAACTCCAGAGAATAAATTCTCGTCACCCTGCCCCGTGTGGGAAATAAATAGTCCATGTGCCGTATCTAATAACTAGAGAGACGTGATTATTGTCAACTCCAGACCCGTGTGGTTTTTTTATTAATCTGGAAATTTAATCGTTACAATTTAAATAGTCCATATCAGTCATCAGTTCAACCTGTAAAATATAGTCATCGCCATTCAAGCCTCTCGCTCGTATGGTAAATCTTCCACGTCGTCACACAAGCTCCAAATGCTTATGTGGTATAGGATGAAGTATGCCTATCTTCTGAAGTATGCCATGTAATGTAGTTCAAAATTAATTGTTACTATCCTGTGGCGACATTTATTATTTCACATAGAAAAACCAGCACTCCGCATCCAATGGCATTCACAGGAGTTGATATAATAATAATTCGCATCCAACTCATTAAGGTTTACCTATTTGTCGGGCACGCAAATAAAATCTTTACTCAACAGCTAATCCATTTACCTGTTCAAACATATATATAATGCACAAGTGTATATATTTCTATCTATTTTTAAATCAGTTCAATGTGTGATTTAAATGAATAAATTCTACCATTATTGATTAAATTAACTATCGTTTTAATAACTTTAATTAATCAATCTACAATCACACAACACAACCAACAATCAAATTGTTTTTAACTTTTCAAAAATATATCTGTTATATACTCGAAAATTATATTCCTAAAACCAGACTATATACATAATCACAAATATGTTATTTAAAAACATATTACGCTCGACTCGTTCTGGGGCACTTCTGACCCCATCTCTATCGAGTTGTTCTGATTCTGCTTTACTCATACTAGGATATTACTGATCCTATCTGTATAGAGTTACCAGTCCTAGAACACTACTGGTTCTATTTCTGACGAGTTCGTTAATATGTTATATTTCAGAACTAAGCTTAACCAAAGCTCTGATACCACGCTGAGACGACCCCAAATACCGTACAGACGGAGACAAGGGTAATCTTTGGAATATAACACAGAAACAGATAATAGCAGAACAGAATTAAATAAATACACCAGATAATGAACAATAGAATATACGGGATAAAAGTAATCATCAGAGTTACACAGTATACAAGATCTTACTTAGTACAATTACAGTTCAGCTATACATAAATGTCTACAGCGGAAAAACAAACACAATGTACAATAGGAGCTGAACAGCATAAAAAGAGATAAATAATAGAATCCATCTTCAGCTCCAGCTATCCAGAAAGAACCAGCTAAACCTGAATACAAGGCTGCCCGTGCAGAAAAAGGGGCACCCGAGTTTGAAAGTGAAACAAACTACGAGTCAGTCATGGGACTGGTATGAGAAATCCACTCAACATATTTAATATATGGCTAATCACTGGACCACGCCACTTTCGTGGAACGGGTTTACTCCATTGGATTGCCAGTGCTTTAAAAACAAATCTTTCTTTTAAACATCGCAATGCTTTTTATAAAAATGAAGCCATTATAAGACTCATTCCCATCACACAATGCAACGCAAACCGGAGGATAGAGTTTTACCTTATAATGGCCAAAATATGATTGATACGAATAAAACAAAAGCATTTGATATTATGACTAGTGTTTATATGTTTCAAAAACAATTTCTATCATAACTATCAATCATAGACGGCATGGGTACCATATATCATGTCGCCATATATATATATATATATATATATATATATATATATATATATACAATCAAAACCGCACGATGTTGTATTTGGAAATTGGATTTCCGTCCTGAACCAAAGCAAAAGATAGTCCTTATCGAATTCAAGACTCTCTAGCCCGAGCCTCCGGAACAACCGCAACTGCCTCTTGGATCGTTAGGGTCGGTCCACCGATGTGGATTATTATGCCTGAACAATACGTTTCCCTGCCCTTTGGGGGCGTAAACGAGCCAATGAATGACTCCATCAGACCCGGATCGTCCGATCAAACCAAGGCGCCTCGCAACAGCAACAACCACACAGGTGAAAAGTATATAAATGTCAGGGCTGGTAGGTCACTGACACCACCCTAGCTAGAAAGAAACGCATGCCCTCCTTGAGGTCCTTCTCCCGTTTCTGGTTCATACCGGGGTGTAAGGCTCGCGAATTCACATTATACATAAAGCTACGCCACACAGGCGGGGATTTGATCATAACCACAAGACTTTGCTTTTTAACAGAAGCCTTGATCATTTGCCACTTGGGCAGGCCACACTAGCAATTCATGCCGTGCGACTGATGTCCATCGATATACAGCCTCTGAGCTCGTGCGTTTCAGAGAAGGGCATTAGGCAAAAGAATAAATTCCCCGCCGCCAAACAGATGTATATTTAATAGAGATCAATCAACACAGAATAAAATCCAATGTCAGACACACAGTCCATTTACAAGTTCGTTCTGGGTCTGAACGAAACCGGAGGCACTAAATACCTCGCAAACCCATCGATCACCACGTACGTCTGGACGATCACCACTCATTATCCATATTTCGGGATCCCTCCCAATCAGGACCTCGGTTACCATCCAAACGAGGTGAAGATCTCCGGTCTTCGACCACCGTCTTCGTCTTCGATTTCTTATCGTCGATTCAGTTATTCAGATTGGGATAAACCCGGTCTTTCTGAGCAACTTGCGTATATAATAAACAAGTGCAACACTAACATATACATGCATCATTTCAATTCATTAGTCGCTAACCGTCAATCAGTAAGAGAACGATTTACCAAATATTAACCCCGAAGGCCGAAACCAACATCAGATCAACACCCAGGAAACCATTCGACTTAGCCAACCTTCAGTTAATTTCTAAATCACATCCATATCATTTATAATAGTTTATAACGATTTATCGCTATTTTTATTTATTTTAAAATAGCCATTTAATCAAAATGACGCTTCGGGTTATAACGCGACCGTGGCGCTGTTTTTCTTCAGATTTGATTTACACATATATGAAAATCTAACCATTGGATCTTCACAAAATTTACATCATTAGAAAGATCTTTTCAAAATGAATCGAACGGTTCCAGTTTTGGGAAATTCCGACGGTCGGATCTCCCGGTACAATCGTTTGAAGTTTCGATTTCAAAATACGAACTGCAGCGTCGTTATTCGATTAAACATAATTATATTTATATATATATATATATGTATATAAATATAATCGATTCTGGCGCTGTTTTTCTTCAGATTTGAATTAAACATTCCAGACAATCCAACCGTTGGATTTTTACAAAGTTGGTGCCGTTGGAAAGATATTTCCAAAGCAAAACCAACGGTTGCGGTTTCAGAAAAATCCGATGGTCGGATCTTCCGTACTAATCGTTTGAAATCACGGTTTCAAAATACGAACTGCAGCGTCGTTATTCGATATATTTTAATTCTATATATATATATATCGATTCTTCAATTACAAAGCTACATTCTTTTCATACATTTGATAAAAATGATATTTTTATCTAACTGTCTTCTATTTCAACACTTCACTATTTTTAACAATTCGTTTATATAATAAAAATGTGATTTTTATTGTAAACCAATTCATTTCAAAACACTATTATTTCGTATAGTTAATATAGGGGATAAAATAGGATTTTTATTGTAAAACAATTTATTTCAAAACAGGATTATTTTATACTTTTCATATTGATGTTAAAAATGGGATTTTTATTATAAAACAATTTCTTTCAAAATATGAATACCATTCAACACATGAATTTCAATTCAACGAATGAATATCGATTCAACACATGAAGGTTTTCTATAGTTTATATATATAGATAAAAAAATGTGATTTTTATATTTTAAAACAAGAACACCATTCAACACATGAATTTCTAATCAACGAATGAATATCGATTCAACACATGAAGGTTTTCTATTCAACGAATAAATATAGTTTCAGCAAATGAAAATAATTCAAATACATGAATATTATTCAAAATTTTGGCAGCATAACGGCAGGGTAGTTAAAACTGGGACCGACTCTAGTACGGCTCCTTGCTCTACCTTAAAACCTCCCGGTTTTTGACAATGGGGATCATGCATCTAGTTCGCACGCAGGCGGCATGCATATATTTATTTCATTTCCACAAACTATTCCTATGTGGTTTCAACCAAATATTTCTCAACCACAAATGGGTATTTTTCAACCACAATCAATCAACATCAACCACAAACAATCCCAAACAACCATTCGCTATCAATCAGTTTTCACACCAATCACAACCAATAAATATCGTCCATGGTTTGTGGACGAGGGGCGTATATATATATATATATATATATATATATTCATATATAGCAATTCACTTCTATTTCAACACATATATAATTTTTACAACGCATATACAACTTATACATCGAACGTACAACTTATACAACGCTTATACATGAGGTGTACAACGCTTATATAACTCATACATCGACTATATTAATTTATACATCGTCGTTTCCATATCGTTTATAAATTAGAAATCTCACATTGGGTTCCACCCAACCAAAAATAGCAGAAGGCTCAGAAAAATATGCGGTCTCTTCTAGAAGCTAGAAGACGTCCACACGAGTCCACTGTCTCTTGTTTCACTGAATTTCGACCACAAAGAAAAAAGATATGATTTTTCAAAGTTTGCGACGGTTTAAAGGTGTTAAAACTGTTGAAAATAAATCTGGACGTACCTTCAATAAAACGTTCAAAACTAGGTTTGAATTTTTTGATCAATCCGTGCAATGGTTCCACGATCGGGTTGCGCAGAGTCGAAGGCCTACGTGAGGCGCACGTGCGCCAGGGAGGAGGGCCAACTCGGTGGGCCCCAGCGGTCGTGGCGGCAGTTTCAACGTCAAAACTTCACGGAGGTGATTCGGTCGATTTACACAACTATAATTGCTGCTCATTATATGGATTTGAAGAGGAGATCGAGAGCTTCGAAATGGATCCAACCGCTCTCGATTTCGTTAAGAAACGAAGGAGAAATCAAGTCGGGAAAACATGGATGACTTCCGCCGTTGCCTGGAGATGATGTCGGGGAAAGAGAAAATGGATTTTCTTTTTTTTTCAAAAATTCTGATTGGCCGGGAGATTTTATAAGGGGTTTTCTGACACGACCACCAATCCAAACCCAACGACTGTCGTCCCTAGCGTTTTACCCCCATTCTGAACACAATGGGATATGTTTCGAAGGCCCATTCGAATGTTTCAGTCAGTTTTCCTTCAAATTAAAATATAAAACATTCAATATTTAATTTGAACGTACATTTCAATTTGCCAGGGCCACAAACTGATTCAAAAAATTCCAGAAAAATAAATCTACATATGTTTTGACGATACGGTCCCAACAAAACCAGTTTCGTCGAATTCTGAGACCGTTTGCAAAAAGGCCCATTTCTGGTCGATCCAATTTAACTGTAATTGACCAAAACACATTTTCCTCTGCCACGGTCACATACTAGCTTCAAAAATTATCAAATTTGAAACCTAGCAATAACTTCACACCCCGGATCCAACAAAAGTGGTTTCGTCGAATTCCGAGGTCGTATGCAAAATGGCCATTTTCACGGGCTATATAAATTCCATAGCGACCTTTCTGAAAATTCATTTGGCCATAACTTTTGCTTTCCGCTATGAAAATTTGATTTTTCAAATTCGTTAGAAAGGTATTCACTAACAGATTTAAATATTTTTGGTTTCACTAAAATTCGTTTTGTTTTGCACCAGGTACAGTCTGACAAAGTTTGAATTCAATTTTTGAAACTGCAGCGCCATTTCAGGCCTTGTTTATAATTAGAATTAATTATATTCATTTTCAATTGTCGATTCAAACTCCGTTTTCATTGCTATTATTTAAAATATTTATTTTAAATATTTAAAATCCATTATTTTAGCCAATTTAAAATTTTTAAATTGGTTCAGATTTTCTGGGTCGTTACAAAGATTAAAAGATCACATTCTTAATGCAATAAAGAAATGAATAAAAGATTTTATTTTTAATGTAATATATATGAATCAAATAAAGGATTTAATGCTGGCAGGAATTGTATTAACATTAAAATTTACATTTCCATGATATGTGATTTCACATAGAAGAGATTTATGTTGAATTGAAAATGATATTGAAACCGTTGAACGATTTATATTTATGTATTTATACATAAATATAAATTAAAATAAAACAAATCGCGCTGCTGCAGTTCGCGTTTTGAAATCGTAACTTCAAACGATTATACCGAGAGATCGGACCATCGAATTTTCCTAAAACTCGAACCGTTGGGTTCGTTTTGGAAAGATCTTTTCAACGATATAAATTTTGTTAAGATCCAATGGTTAGATTTGGAGAAATGTGTAAATCAAATTTTGATGAAAACAGTGCTAGGGCCATGTAATGACGCGAAGCGTCGTTTAATTAATAATGACTACTTTTAAATAAATAAAAATAGCAATAAATCGTTATAAAATATTATAAACGATATGGAATGAAAAGATTGATTTAAATTATGCATATTCGAGAATTATTTGAAAAGTTCCGAGTTAAATCTCATTTCAAATAATTATACGATGATTGGATGTCAAAGATTTGAAGACGGTGATTGAAGACCGACGATCTTCTCATCGAATGGATGACTACTGATGCCCTAGATCGGTTAGCTCCCAGGAGGGGTTACAGTGGTAGTTTTCCGGACGTACTTGTCGATTGTCCAGATATACTCGGTATCTCAAGTTTCGTTCAAACCCAAAACGGACTTGTAAATGGATGTATGTCTGACATTGGACATTACTCTGTGCTGATTGATTTCTATTTAATATATATTTGTTGGGTAGCGGAGAATTTATTCTCTTGCTTAACACCCCTCTCTGAGACGTATGAGCTCAGAGGTTATATATCGGTAAACATCAGTCTCATGGCGTAAATTGTCAGTGTGGCATGCCAAGATGCAAATGATCAAGGCTTATTGTTGAAAAGCAGAGCCTTGTGGTTGATGATCAAAGCACAACTTTAAATAGCATAGCTTCGTGTATTGCGTTACTTCGCGAGCCTCACACCCCAGTATGAACTAGAAACGGGAGCAAGGACTGCAGGGAGGACATACGTTTCTTTCTAGCTAGAAGTGGTGTCATGGTTTTTACAAAGCCTGACATTTTTACTTGTGTGGATGATGGAATGAGGTGCCTCTGTTATTTGAGTCCCTATTGGCTCTATTTACGCCCCATAGGGAGGGGAAACGTATTGTTCAGGCATTACCAATCCACTAACATATTTTTGGACCGACCCTGAAAATCCTACGTGCAGTTGCGTCTGTGTCTTGAGACATGGTTGGCTAGATTATCTCGAATTCAGTAAGGACTATCTCTTGCCTTCGTTCATGATGGAAATCCAACTTCCAATACGACTCATGCGGTTTTGATGGTATACTAGTATGGCGACATAGTATATGGTAGCTATGCCGTCTATGATTGATATATTATGATTTAAATGTTTCTGAAACATATATACACTCATAATAATATCAAATTCGTTTTATCATATCAAGCATTTTTGACCATTATAAGATAAAACTCTATCCTCCAGTTTGTACTGCATTGTGTGATGGGACTTGAGTCTTATAATGGATTCATTTTTATAAAAAGCATTGCGTTGTTTAATGATTTACTTTATTTATACACTGGCAATCCAATGGAGTAAACCTGTTCCGCGTTTGCGGCGTGGTCCTGTGATTAGCCTCATTAGTAAATAGGTTAAATAAGATTTCTCATACCAGTCCTATGACTGACTCGTAGTTTGTTTCATTTCTCAAACTCAGGTGCCCTCTTTTCCACCCGGGCAACCTTGTATACAGGTTTAACAGATTCATTTTGGATAGCTATGGAGTTGAAGATGGATTCTATCATTTCTATTATGCTGTTCAGACTTCACTTAGTATATTATGTTTTTATTCTGCTGTAGACATTTTATATTAAGCTGAAACTGTATTCGATGCTAAGTATGATGCTATTATGCTGTGTAACTCTGATGATGTATCATTTCCAGTGTAATTTGATGAACATTATCTGTTGTAATTCTCTATTTCTTTTCTGCTATTACTGTTATGTATTATATTCCAATGATTATCCTTACTTTCGTACTGTGGGAGTTTGGGGTCATCACACCGTACCTCGAGCTTGCCGTCACTCCTCTCCTCCAAACCCCCTGGTGCGCAACACCACTTCTCCATATCGAAGTTGCAGTTCGACTGTTAACCCAGCCTACCCCAAAATAGCCGTTACACCATAATTAAATTAACTTCCCTAATTTACGCATTTAAAAATTGAGATAGTATTTTTCCCATAATCTTCAACTACCCACCCTCCTTTAGTACGAATTCCATGAGCTCTGATCAATTGGGTTATCAGCAGTAGGCCCAAACCCCTTTTCTGATGAACATCAAAATTCTACCCAACCCCTATACTAAAAATCGAGATTAAATTATTAAAATTCATGGTTTTCGAATGTAATTCCAAACATATGTCCGAATCTTCATATTAAGATGTTTGGAAATTTGTGATTTTTAACCCCTTTACTGTGATTTAATGAATACAAGAGATGTGCGTTATTGTTTGCATTGAAATAAATTTTAAAATATACTTAAGACTAAAGTGAGCAAATTTCATGTTGATTTGTATTCCTGAATCAAAGTAGGAATAATGAATTTGATTTTTTTTGAAATCCTTAGAGAAAACATATATATCTATTATTAAACCATCAAACACCTTCCCACTATTTTTCCAGTGATTTAACCAACCCGAATAGTTATATATATGATTATATACTTGACAGAAATCCATTTATACATAGATTTTTGTATACGTATAGATTTAAATGAGATCAAAGAGAAGTAGATTTAGAGTTTACATATATTTTCTTCACTGTCATTAGAAATTTATTGTTCTAGGTTTATTGAAACTATGCACTGTCTTTCTATATTCATTCGTTCTCTGTTTTGTTAAATCCTTGAATCATAATTTACACACCTTTAAACCACTTAACTGTTTACATTCATTATCTCGAATACATATCAACTTTCATACAGTTTTAGTTCCACAAGAGTTACATATAAACAGCAGTGTAATGTAGGGTGTTCACTCATATATTTTTGCTATATTTACTACCTCTGTTTTCTGTCATTAAATTCTCATAATATGAAATTCAAATAAGGTGATAGTACAATCGACGTATACATTTATACGTATTCTTGAATCATGACCGTAACACTTATGATAAGAAAACAGTAGGGGTGTTTTCTCACTTATATTCATTACTGTGTTCATTTATGTTTCTTAAGTTGTTTATAACCTTAAGCTAACTGTCTTACATAAATTAAACCCCTTTCAATCAATTTCATTTTTTGGAGTAATTCTGATGGATACACATACAGTTTAAGTTACTTACAGATGAATATGAAACAGTAAAGAAGTTACGGTTATTTACTCACATTATATTGTTTACAGTGTTTAGTTGTTCACTGCATTTCTGTTCCTCCATTTTTCTTCAAACCATCAGGTCCTAATCTAACAAGTTCCAGAGATCAACTCGTTTAAATAATTTATAGATTGGAATCCAATAACGTGTATCTATCAATATATACACAAATAGTATGAATATGTAAAAAATATAAACAGAGTATTCGGTGATTTACTTACATATTAAATTTGTTCATTTCTTTGTAACTGTTTATTAGAGTTTTCACTTGCCTCCGAATGCCTTTCAGCAATGCATTACAGCAATCCAACATGTACATGATGTTATGCACTTAGCATAATATACATCCACTTCAAATTCTGTTTTCCCAATTTGTTCAACTCTTAAATTTTAAACTAACTACCTTTGATTACCTTAATAATTTCATTCAATATGATGTGAGCATACTAGCATACATATACAAGATTGGATAAAATAGTATAGAAATTCTAAAGTGTTTACTCACATTATTTTCTATGCAAAATCTTGTTAATGAGTTCTACCATTTGACTTAATATATCCTGTTTCAGTTTTGCTCTCTATTCCAGGCTTATGCGCATGTTTTCTCGACCACTTCCATTTCCAATTTTAGCTCACTGTTTTCATGTATTTTAATGTGTATTGGTGTGTGTTATAGTGGGGTTTATATGTATGTATGTATGCATGTATGTATGTATATATATATATATATATATATATATAGGTGAAACAATGAGGCTTTATGTCGGGTAAGTGTTAAGGTAATAGGCTGTAGATTTCAGCAGCTTTTCAGAAAGGTGATATTTGATTGAAAAGAAAACTTGTTAAGTCTCCATCCTACTACCTCTTCTAGGCTATAGTCAGCTACATGCCTAGCTATATATTGATGTACACATACGGGTATATAACCATGTGCAGTATGGTTTAGGGGCTTGGTTTTTGGGTAGATAATTGGTAGACTATCTCTAAAGTGGTGCTGCGACCTTGCAAGTGTGGTGATTGGTTGAAACACCCCGCCTTCGCTAGGGTCACTCACAAAGGGAATGCCCTAGTTTTGGAGAGGTATTATCGAGATAACGTCACAGAATTATCACAAGACAGAACATAAATAAATAATTAAGTAAACAGCGGAAGAATTTCTGAGCAAAACAGAACTTCATTTCATTCCAAAATAAACCATGTCCTTTACAAACATTTCAAGTAACTTCATTACAACTGTCTTGTAATAATAGCCAAAGAAGCAATAATTTAAAAACAGTAAAACAACTTATTCCCCAAGTGCAGTAAAAAGAAGCAGCCATAGCGAACCGTACATGCTGAGCCAACGCAAGTGATATCCAAGCTAAGAGCTAGTTATTCCTCCCTGAGAACCTGGGGGGGGGGAACGAAAGAAAAAGAGGCGAAAGGAAAAGGGTCAGTCATAAAGACTGAGTAAGTTCTAGTGACTTTCAGTGTAGAAACGGTTAAAACAACCAGTCATGTATGAACTGGAACTAAACTTAAGAATGGTGTCAAGGTGAATAAGATAGACTAAGGTGATCAGGATAAGTCAAGACAAGTCAAGTAAAGCATCACATGTTCGAGATTCGTTGCATCGACTGTACTAGTATACTAAGCCCATGTCACAAGTTAATCACGAAATAAATCCCACGGCCCAATATCATGAAATGACCCTGGAACGGGGTCTGACCCAAGTACGGGGTCCTACAGAGCGATTATCTAGTCGATCGGCTTCCTACAAGGTCTAGGTCGTCAAGTGTCCGTGTCATATGGCTAATCACGAATGTAGTCACCTGTGCTGGGTCCACCTTCGGGTGTATCAGCCCTAGGGTGTCAACCCCTGACACGATTCAAGATGCACTGATAAATTTACGGATACCCAGTGTCTGCCCCGGATACGTGCACGATCATAGTCCGCCGAACCTACACTGGCGTACCCTACTGCCGTCGTTCACCTCTTACAATCAGCCCAGTAATCGTGCCCCCACCCGGCCTAGCCCCAGGGTACCTTGATACTTCTAGAGGGTTACTGCTGAAAGGGGTCGTGTCTAGGGTTTCGCCTAATAGATTAGGTCATGTAATTCGTGACCTAACCCGTCTAACAGATTTAAGTCATGTAATTCGTGACTTAATCCTTTTCTAGTCTGGTCATGTCAAGATGGTTAAGTATGTCATTTCAGTTCGCGACTTAACCCGCCTACGTGTCATGTCAAGTTGGCTAAGTGTTGTCGTTTTCAAGTTCATGACTTAGCCCTACAAATCGTGTTCAAGTTGGTTAAGTTGTCTTTTCATGTTCATGACTTAACCCTAATTGGCATTAATTGATTCGTTAATGCACCGAACCACTCACATTGGATCCTGTTGTTCATAGCCACTGGATTTGCCGGGCGGTTCCGGGCAGGTTTACGCTACGAACTCAACCCAACCTCGAGTTTCAAGCGCGATGTGACCAACTACCCACATTGGATCCTATTGTTTGTAGCAACTGGATTTGCCGGGCGATTCCGGGCAGATTTACACTACAAACTCAACCCAACCTCGAGTCGGCCACTTTCTAGTTTTCTAAAGTCATGCCCATGTTCTTATCAGATTTTGATATCATGTTCATATATCAACTTCGTGCCCAAATAAGGCATGTTTTAAAGTCAAATTATGGCATGTTCAAGTCAAGTTTTCGTGCCATATTTCATGTTCTACTTATGCCAAATTTCACCGTTTATGAATATAATTTTATTCAAGTTTTGCCTATTTTACCCAATCGTATCCCCAACGTATATAAACGTACTTCGTTCATAAGCATAAACAATTCAAGAGATAAAGGGGAATAACACCAAACATGTGATAGGCCTATGTGAAAGTTACAAAATTACTTGCATAATAAACAGGCTATAACATATCACATGGTTTCAATGATGATAACTTGGCATAGTAATGATTCCAACTTAATTTAACATGATGATTTTACATCATAGGCATAATAATCATTGCTGGCAAAATAATAATTTTATTATAAACATGAAACATTAAAGGCATAGTAATCCTAATAGGCATAGTGGATTCCAATTTTTACATTTAAACATAACAATTCTCATAGACATAATAATTCCAATTTATAATGATTCTCATCTAACATTATAAACATAATGGTTCTAACTTAGCATTTTTAACATAATGATTCTCAATTTAGCGTTTTTGACATAATTAACATGATAGACATAATGATTCTAATTTAGCATAATTAACATGATAGACATAATGATTCCAATTTAGCGTTTTTAACATAATTAACATGATAGACATAATGATTCCAAATTTGGCGTTTTTAACATAATTAACATGATAGACATAATGATTCCAATTTAGCATTTTAACATATCTAACATTATAAACATAATAATCCCAACTTTTCATCATAACCTAGCAATACCCTATTTTTCATTAATCATGATGGGTATAATAACACCACAGGCATAATTCCATCAATATTCATAGCCATGGTCTAATTAGCATCATAGGCATGGTTTAATCAACATAAATATTTCAACAAACATAGCGATTCCATGGACATGTATTAGTCCAACTTGCCAAACAATTAAGCCCAAGTGACTCATAACAACATCAAAATCATGGCAAGTTTAACTTGCAACGTTGCCATAGCAATATCCCAAATTATAATTCAAAGATAAACAATATAAACAATGGATTAGCAATAGTTCATAAATTCGGTTTCAATTCATCGCATGTCCATATTGTTTTAGCGTTTTTGCCTAAAAAGTAACATAGAACTTACAATATGAAGCAAATAATCCAAATAAAAATCCCAAATCAATTAGCCCCAAATTCGTTGTCTAAAGCGTCGTAGTTGTTGTAGCTTCTAGTTGTAGCCTTCAAGAATCGTCCTCCATCATCTATAATCTTATTCTTTGTATTTTAATTTAGAGCTCTAGGTTTAATGGCGGCGGCCTAAGGCTAAAATGAAGTAGTATGATTTAGGCTAGGTCTTAGGTCCTTTTTATAATGTTTGCAAGTTGTTTTAGACCGTCGATGGAGCTTGATTCAATACTAGACGTTCGTTTGAAGGGGAGGCCAATCCGGAGCTGCCACCTAGCCCTAGTGACAAAGCAGGCTTCTGAAAATCGACCAAACATAGACTAAGCCAGCCAGGGTGGGCTGGGTTCGACCTGGCTCTGGACCAGGTCGACAGCCCTGTCGACAGCCCTGTCGACATGGCTAGCCCAGGTCGACAGCCCAGTCGACCTGGGTGCCTTAGGCGGGAATTTTCCCGCTGTGGCCAATTGGGCCCGATTTTGAATTTTGAATTGTTCTTCTGAGCTGTTTTTCTTATGTTCGAATTTTAAACTTAATTCAGAAACTTCCGGAGGCCATATCTTCTTCATACGAACTCCGTTTTTCGAAAACTCGGACTCTATTTCGCGTATTTTTCCGAGACGAACACAATGGCGTATCCCGTTTCCCTTAATTCTTTGATTTGAAATTAATTATACTTTAATTTGTGAATTTCACTGTTATAGAATATACGGGGGTGTTACATTCTCCCCCACTTAAAAGGATTTCGTCCCCGAAATCTTCAAGTTAGGAGGAATGTATATCCTAACATCCAAACATCCATCTATTCATCCATCAAACACGAGTATCCATTGTCCTTAAAAGACTTCTAATGCTTTATGATCATATGCGAAGAGTGTGTATATGTTCCTTAGCTAATGCTAATGATCAGGCCTGATTGATTTTCTAAATGCAAATTATGTTTAGTGAAATGAATCCAATATGTATGCAAATTTTTCCTACTATAATTCATAATTTCTACATGAGTGCTCAAACATTCAATCATATGCAACAACCAAATGATAGCACAACCAAGTTTCCAAAATAAACACTCATGCATATGCAACATGAAAATGTGTCTGGGCCGATCTAGTGCCTAATGTGTATTCATGCATCCACGAGCAACCACTTGCGACCACTTGCAACCATTTCGCAATCATAACATGTTTCAACTACATGTTTACATCCAAAAAGATTCTAACTATGGTTCTCAAGATTGGATCGAGGAGAGAAATAAGATAAAACAAAGCATCTAGAATAAGTTAACGATGTACCACCAGAAGGTTCGGTCTGCTTCTCAGGGCAGTCTTTGCTGATGTGTCCAGTCTTCCCACAATGAAAACATTCACCGTGCTTTCTCTTCCTCTTTCTACAATCCTTGGCTATGTGCCCTTCCGTACCACAGTAATTGCATTTCCTTTTATCACGTGAGTTGTTGTTCTTGCCTCCCTTCTCGGAGTCTACCTTCTTATTCTTAGAATCGTTAGGCTTGACCTCTTTCTTCCCTTGAGAGTTTTCTGCCTCTGTCTCCTTCTTGCCCTTATCTTCCTCGTTCAGCAATGCCATCTGCACCAACCTTTCGTACGTAGCTCCCATGGGTATATGGGTCATGGCCAAACTGTGTAATGGCTCATTCAACCCTTTGACAAAGCGGAGAGCCTTTTTGTGCGGGGTGTTGACTAGGTCTAGTCCGAACCTAGCCAGCTCGTCGAATTGATTAACGTACTCTTTGACTGTCATATTTCCTTGCTTAAGAAATAAAAATTTCTCCAACTGCAAACTCCTTTCGGCTTCTGAGAGAAATTTAGCCTCAAACCTTACCCTAAAGTCCTCCCATGTTTCCACTGGTCTTTCTGCATTAGTGACTTCCCACCAGTAGGAAGCCTCACCTTTTAGTAGCCACACTGCCAGTTGTACTTTCTGCCTATCTTCTACTTCAAAGATGACGAATAAGTCCTCGGTTTCTTTCAGCCAATTTCTAGCTGCCACGAAGGACTCAGTTCCATGAAAGTCCTTTCCTCCCATAGACTTAAAATCTTTACATATCTTAGCGAAAGTGTTTCCCCGCGGAGGAGGTGGAGGAAGAGGTGCTGCTGCAGCTGGATGATTTCCTGCAGTTGGGGGAGGAGGAACGGTAGGACCTGGCTGGGTGGCCCTTGCTTCTAAGAATCGTCTAAACCAACCAGGTATTGGTACGCCCTCTGGCAAGTTAAGTTCTTCGGACATGCTGAAACAAGAAGGATAGATTCAAAACGAAGGACAAGAGATTCAAACAAGGAAACAAAGGATAGTGCTAATGGCTTTTGGGGAATAGCCTTTTAAAACTTTTTCTTGGAAAATGCTTCTTTGTAAATGGTTTTGAAAAAAAAAGATAAATTCAAAAGGTTTTCAAAACTTTTGCCCAGTCTTGGTAACCTTCTGCTCTGATACCAAGTGAAACACCCCGCCTCCGCTAGGGTCACTCACAAAGGGAATGCCCTAGTTTTGGAGAGGTATTATCGAGATAACGTCACAGAATTATCACAAGACAGAACATAAATAAATAATTAAGTAAGCAGCGGAAGAATTTCTGAGCAAAACAGAACTTCATTTCATTCCAAAATAAACCATGTCCTTTACAAACATTTCAAGTAACTTCATTACAACTGTCTTGTAATAATAGCCAAAGAAGCAATAATTTAAAAGCAGTAAAACAGCTTATTCCCCAAGTGCAGTAAAAAGAAGCAGCCATAGCGAACCGTACATGCTGAGCCAACGCAAGTGATATCCAAGCTAAGAGCTAGTTATTCCTCCCTGAGAACCTGGGGGGGGAACGAAAGAAAAAGAGGCGAAAGGAAAAGGGTCAGTCATAAAGACTGAGTAAGTTCTAGTGACTTTCAGTGTAGAAACGGTTAAAACAACCAGTCATGTATGAACTGGAACTAAACTTAAGAATGGTGTCAAGGTGAATAAGATAGACTAAGGTGATCAGGATAAGTCAAGACAAGTCAAGTAAAGCATCACATGTTCGAGATTCGTTGCATCGACTGTACTAGTATACTAAGCCCATGTCACAAGTTAATCACGAAATAAATCCCACGGCCCAATATCATGAAATGACCCTGGAACGGGGTCTGACCCAAGTACGGGGTCCTACAGAGCGATTATCTAGTCGATCGGCTCCCTACAAGTTCTAGGTCGTCAAGTGTCCGTGTCATATGGCTAATCACGAATGTAGTCACCTGTGCTGGGTCCACCTTCGGGTGTATCAGCCCTAGGGTGTCAACCCCTGACACGATTCAAGATGCACAGATAAATTTACGGATACCCAGTGTCTGCCCCGGATACGTGCACGATCGTAGTCCGCCGAACCTACACTGGCGTACCCTACTGCCGTCGTTCACCTCTTACAATCAGCCCAGTAATCGTGCCCCCACCCGGCCTAGCCCCAGGGTACCTTGATACTTCTAGAGGGTTACTGCTGAAAGGGGTCGTGTCTAGGGTTTCGCCTAATAGATTAGGTCATGTAATTCGTGACCTAACCCGTCTAACAGATTTAAGTCATGTAATTCGTGACTTAATCCTTTTCTAGTCTGGTCATGTCAAGATGGTTAAGTATGTCATTTCAGTTCGCGACTTAACCCGCCTACGTGTCATGTCAAGTTGGCTAAGTGTTGTCGTTTTCAAGTTCATGACTTAGCCCTACAAATCGTGTTCAAGTTGGTTAAGTTGTCTTTTCATGTTCATGACTTAACCCTAATTGGCATTAATTGATTCGTTAATGCACCGAACCACTCACATTGGATCCTGTTGTTCGTAGCCACTGGATTTGCCGGGCGGTTCCGGGCAGGTTTACGCTACGAACTCAACCCAACCTCGGGTTTCAAGCGCGATGTGACCAACTACCCACATTGGATCCTATTGTTTGTAGCAACTGGATTTGCCGGGCGGTTCCGGGCAGATTTACACTACAAACTCAACCCAACCTCGAGTCGGCCACTTTCTAGTTTTCTAAAGTCATGCCCATGTTCTTATCAGATTTTGATATCATGTTCATATATCAACTTCGTGCCCAAATAAGGCATGTTTTAAAGTCAAATTATGGCATGTTCAAGTCAAGTTTTCGTGCCATATTTCATGTTCTACTTATGCCAAATTTCACCGTTTATGAATATAATTTTATTCAAGTTTTGCCTATTTTACCCAATCGTATCCCCAACGTATATAAACGTACTTCATTCATAAGCATAAACAATTCAAGAGATAAAGGGGAATAACACCAAACATGTGATAGGCCTATGTGAAAGTTACAAAATTACTTGCATAATAAACAGGCTATAACATATCACATGGTTTCAATGATGATAACTTGGCATAGTAATGATTCCAACTTAATTTAACATGATGATTTTACATCTTAGGCATAATAATCATTGCTGGCAAAATAATAATTTTATTATAAACATGAAACATTAAAGGCATAGTAATCCTAATAGGCATAGTGGATTCCAATTTTTACATTTTAAACATAACAATTCTCATAGACATAATAATTCCAATTTATAATGATTCTCATCTAACATTATAAACATAATGGTTCTAACTTAGCATTTTTAACATAATGATTCTCAATTTAGCGTTTTTGACATAATTAACATGATAGACATAATGATTCTAATTTAGCATAATTAACATGATAGACATAATGATTCCAATTTAGCGTTTTTAACATAATTAACATGATAGACATAATGATTCCAAATTTGGCGTTTTTAACATAATTAACATGATAGACATAATGATTCCAATTTAGCATTTTAACATATCTAACATTATAAACATAATAATCCCAACTTTTCATCATAACCTAGCAATACCCTATTTTTCATTAATCATGATGGGTATAATAACACCACAGGCATAATTCCATCAATATTCATAGCCATGGTCTAATTAGCATCATAGGCATGGTTTAATCAACATAAATATTTTAATAAACATAGCGATTCCATGGACATGTATTAGTCCAACTTGCTAAACAATTAAGCCCAAGTGACACATAACAACATCAAAATCATGGCAAGTTTAACTTGCAACGTTGCCATAGCAATATCCCAAATTATAATTCAAAGATAAACAATATAAACAATGGATTAGCAATAGTTCATAAATTCGGTTTCAATTCATCGCATGTCCATATTGTTTTAGCGTTTTTTCCTAAAAAGTAACATAGAACTTACAATATGAAGCAAATAATCCAAATAAAAATCCCAAATCAATTAGCCCCAAATTCGTTGTCTAAAGCGTCTTAGTTTTTGTAGCTTCTAGTTGTAGCCTTCAAGAATCGTCCTCCATCTTCTATAATCTTATTCTTTGTATTTTAATTTAGAGCTCTTGGTTTAATGGCGGCGGCCTAAGGCTAAAATGAAGTAGTATGATTTAGGCTAGGTCTTAGGTCCTTTTTATAATGTTTGCAAGTTGTTTTAGACCGTCGATGGAGCTTGATTCAATACTAGACGTTCGTTTGAAGGGGAGGCCAATCCGGAGCTGCCACCTAGCCCTAGTGACAAAGCAGGCTTCTGAAAATCGACCAAACATAGACTAAGCCAGCCAGGGTAGGCTGGGTTCGACCTGGCTCTGGACTAGGTCGACAGCCCTGTCGACAGGCCTGTCGACATGGCTAGCCCAGGTCGACAGCCCAGTCGACCTGGGTGCCTTAGGCGGGAATTTTCCCGCCCTGGCCAATTGGGCCCGATTTTGAATTTTGAATTGTTCTTCTGAGCTGTTTTTCTTATGTTCGAATTTTAAACTTAATTCAGAAACTTCCGGAGGCCATATCTTCTTCATACGGACTCCGTTTTTCGAAAACTTGGACTCTATTTCGCGTATTTTTCCGAGACGAACATAATGGCGTATCCCGTTTCCCTTAATTCTTTGATTTGAAATTAATTATACTTTAATTTGTGAATTTCACTGTTATAGAATATACGGGGGTGTTACATTGGTGATTTTACAAAATGCTTCTAAACTTTGTCTCGAAGCAAACACTTTCATGCCATGGTATTGCAGTGTGAAATGTACATGTCTAAGACTTGCCTTAACCAATGGAATATCAAATCAGCATGTCTACACTTCTCATTTGTTGTTTTCTTTTCTCTTTTTTTATGACATGTCTATGCTGCATATCTATAGCTATGATTTCCCTTCCTATTTTGATTTTTATGTATCATGCTATGTATCCTTTCTTATCCTAGCTATGTGTGTATATTACTTAATATCCAAGCAAGATCCAGAAAAATCAGCTCCTTTCCTTATCATATAAAAGCATACCCTTTTGTATTTAATAGCAAAGATTTCCTATGTACTTTATATGCGAAGTAAGATGAGATTTAGACTATATATATAGGCAGTTCTATATTTCTATGTCTTCATAGATTGAAAGAAAAACTAATGTAAACAAATATGTTAAACAACAAATATTTGATTATACTTGAATGAGTTAATATGCCTACATGATTTTATATAAAAATATTATTTTAATTTAAATGAAATTTGATCTCATTAACATCATCAAATTTACCAATATTTTGTTTTTAATTCATATCTCCTTTGGTTTCTTTTCTTATGAAGTAATCCAATACTTACGTAAGAATTTCTTATTGTAACTTCTAGTAAAGATCTTAATTCATCTTGTTTTATCTTTCATGTGGAGTATTCTTTTTATTCACATGAGTTTAAGAGTAATACAATGATAAAACATTAATCAATCCTTTAATATATAAATATACATTATAGTATTGAAATTTTAAATCACTAATACATTTATATATATATATATATTGGTTAAGAAATTTTTAAATCATCAATACAAATATATTTTTGGAATTTCTCAAATATATATCAGATATATAGATCTTAATTTAATTAAATTACAATGTAATCTATACATTATAGATTATAGACCTAGTCCAAAAACTGGGTCGTTACAATCTCCTCCTCCCCCTTAAAAGAATTTCATCCCCGAAATTAAAGAGTGACGAGGAGATTCTAGTTATAGACTTACCAAAATACATATATGGGTCATCTCCTAACATCATAGCAACAAGGTATCCAAAACACACTGGTTATCTACCAAACGTTTCACAGACATCAAATGTCCAATACACACATCAGCAATCTGCTATCTATCATAGTCATTTTCATAATCTAGAAATATATATTACTATAATTTGTAAATATTTCCACATATATATGTGTGTGCATTACTATCCTTCAACTTTCATCAGTTTCCGACTGTAAACCGATTAGAAAATAATCCTCCAAGCATTAACCCCGAAGACTGAAATCAACATCAGATCAACACTCAGAAAATCATTTACCTTAACCAATCTCTGGTTATGTTTCAATTTCTCGACTGGATATCTTAATTCCTTATCAACCTGTATCACCTCATTTTCTTATTTTAAGGAAATACTCCTGATTATATTTAGGACATAATCCCAAAATAACTTACTTTACTAGTTTGAACCAAATTTATTCAAATATATTTACCTAGTTCAAATTCTCTCTCCAGTCCAATTTAACTTACCCATTTCAAGTCTATTGAACTTAACTTCAGTCAACTCTAGTATATTCTATTCAATCTACTTGACTTGTTATATTTAAAATTTTCAAGTTTTTGAATATAAATTCCTGGTTTTTATATCAAATCAGTTTGAAATCACATATATAAATTCATTACCTTTGAATTTTTTGAAACATCTTGTTTCTGCCAAACAATCCTCCATAAAAATCCTTCTTACTTCTAGGATTTCAAATTCGAGTTCCAGTTTGAATTTGGTTTTGGTTCGTCTCACTTGTATATTTTATTCTTATACAAATTTCCATTTGGCTTTATATATCGATCTTAGTGTTATATTTATAATAACAATCTTCACATCCATTTATAATAATTTTAGAAAATTGTTCTTTTATATCAATTAACAAATATGCGCTTATATATACATTCAAACCCAATCTAGGGTATTACTAACCCCATCTTTATCGAGTTATGCCACAGAGCCAAGGTTATTCCTAAACCATTGCTCTGATACCTACTGTAACGACCCGAAAAGTTCTGTTCCTGATCATCGACACATATACATATCCTGTATCACATATCGACTAATCAAGTATTAAAAATTAACAGATCGTTAATAGAGAGAAGTTAGAGGGTGAGAAGTAAAAAAGAAAAAAACTAGAATAAAAGAAAAAGAAGAACAAAATACAAACAAAATTAGAGTATAACGAATCTCATAGCAGAACTGAATAAAATATATTATATAACGATTTTTGGAATACAAAACTGGTATTTGTACTTACATACACCATCAGAGTACAACATAAAAATAAAACAGCGGAAATAAACTCTATGTATCTAATATTGGAGTCTCCTGCTCCAAGTTCCTTCAAGATATCTGTAAAATCTTGCACTACTTGACTGCCCATACAAATTTCGGCACCCAAGAGTTTAGGGGAAACACAGAAAAATAAACTCTGGGTCAGCCATGGGATGTTAGTAAACGATTTTAAAACAGATTGATTTAATGTTCAAAAATCCTTTTGAAATAAATGATAATCGCAAGAACGATCCACACATAAATACAGATTGTTTTTACCTTACGATAACACAAACATTTTTGATAATAAAACTATTTTGATATTATCATAGTGTGTGAACACAAATAGATAGCAATCTAGCGGAATACACTGGGTTCAACAAGAACGTCTTGCAACCCGACCACACATGATTGACCACTCATTTCGCTTGAGTATATCGAATGTATATCACCAACGGTTGTGTATAGCAATCATCTCCCGAAAAGGGACAATATCGAAATAGATTAAAGAAGGAAATGGATTCTCTCTAGATAGGGATTATACACCCTAATGGGAGCGACCCACATAGCCATATTGCATACCCTATTTTTGTCATTTCCCAGTTGATGAGGCTTGAGGTTAGAATTTACCTTTAGAACATCTGGTCATCATTTACTTTGAATGCCACATTGTCAGATCCGTCAAATCACTAACTGACGTCCACAAATATACTCTGGATGTAAAAGAAATGCCCCTCTTTGTCATCAACTTGGTGTATTTGTAAAAATCAACGTATGCGGTTTTTAGGAAATACTCTGTCGGACATTCATCCATACAAGTCATCCAGGAACAGGATAAACCGAAGGTACTGTGACAGCCCACCCTGCACCAGCCGACATTAGTGCGCAGTGCCAATGTCCAACCAGCACGGGATGGTCATCTAAGAAAGGAAAGAAGGGAATTTGAACTAACAAGGAACCTGTAGAATGTCTCACAGTGCGTGGAATAAAATATAATAATAACATACTTGTCATAAAACAGGCGAGACAGTGCATAAGCTGAGAACTAAACCATAATCATCGTAGCAGCGGAAATTCAAAATACATCTTATATTCCACATCGTCATTACTACAACTTTTAAAACTGTCTCTAAAGCAAAATAAGAAAGGTACACTACTAATGCCCAAAGTAGTGACCATTAGCGACACAGGGAGAATATCTATATGTATATATATCATACGTGGAAGCCTCCTGCTCGTCTTCGGTACAGATACTCATGCATAATCACCTGACTTGTCTCTAATCTGCCGGTTTAAGAGCACCTAGAGTAATAAGAAGAGACATAAAACTCTGGGTCAGACAAAAGTCTGGTATGAGTAATAGGAACAAGTACACTAAACCATACCTGAACCTGGACCTGCACCCAAAGAGTTAGCACAACAAGATGTACAATAATCTAAGGTGACTCTAACATACGGTGTAAAGATACAAGGGAGGAGTGTGCATGTCATAGTGATATCAAACAATCAAGTATAGCAACCATCCTCACATCTCTCACTCAGTGCGTAAAGCATACGATGTCCACCGCTTTGATTATCCAAATCCTTGCTATGATCACTCTGCCCCATGGAGTCATGGCGACCCCACTGCACTGATCCATAGCCACTAGTCCTTGCTATATCCACTCTGCCCGATGAAGTCATGATGACTTCACTGCACTGGCTTATAGCCATGCTATGATCACTATGCCCTATGGAGTAATAACTACCGTACTGCACTGATCCGTAGCCTAACATTCGCCTCTCGGTGGTGAATCAAAGTTATGGATGTCGACAACTTCTTAGCACACGTCCCACAGCAAGTTCCAACTCATGAAGTTAACTTGTTTGTCCCCAACTGGACCCTGAGTATAAACTTCCCATTTTGACTACCTTTGCATCTCAGGTTTTGGTCTCCATCCGGATCCGTTCAATATTTTCTCTTCACCTTTCGTTGGATCGATTCGTGAGTCATGTTGTTCCCCAGTTCAGTTCGGTCTCCTTCCGCTCATGGTCAAGCTCCAGGCAGTGGTCCACATCCTCTGGATGTTCGGTTCGTGACTCTCCTCCCACTCGTGCTTATCAGGTCGGCTCATGGAAGGCTCCCTGTTCGGATCGGTTCGTCACAAAGCTCTGGTTCGGGTCGGGGCTTCAGATGTGAACTGTTCGCGAGCTAATGGTCGGATCGGGATCTCCAAGCGGTTCGGGGTCGGCGATCTAGCTCGTGCTGCAGCAGTTCGGAGGAGCGGTTCGTGATGCAGCAGCTTAGAGAAGCGGTTCATGGGTGGGCTACACGATCCGACGTGGTCCCCTTCCACCGATCTGATCCGGTTCCTTCACTACTTCCTACAACTTTTCCAGTGACAATTCTATGCCACACGACGACGTTTTCGACCAATCTAACTGTTTTAAACAATCATAAAGCATTTCAAAGAGTCATAACAACATGTATAATCAACCACAAACGCCAAAACAACAATATGGTAAGTTAAAATAGATCAAACATACCCAAAACCCATATTTTCCCCTTAATCCCTCTTAATCATGTTTAAGCACACAATTAACAAAACTTATCCAAATTAGCCCAAATTTCTATCTAAGCCCTACAATAATACTTTACAATTTTTCAAATTCTTCCAGATTTTTCTGAGTTATAATTTTGCTAATTAACACTAATCACCTTTAATTAGCCGTAATTAGTGAAAAACAATGCAAATCACTTGCGTTAGCCACAAATTACTTATAGGTCTGAAATTATCTCTGATTTGGGGCATTTTGCTATGCAACACATCAGCTCTATTCCCAATTTGATGCTAATTTGCCTTGATTAGATGTAGATTAGGATAAAACATGATTAAATGGTGATTAGAATTTGATTTGGGTGTTGGAGGCCATTGTTAGGGTTAGGGAAATGTTTTAGGCAGCTGAGAAAATGAAAATAGATCGATTCCTAACTGATTTCAGCCTCCCCATAATCCTAATTCTGAAATGGGTTATGGGCCTAGCGGCTAATCACCCTAATTAGGCCAGGTTAAGCTGTTTTTCACCTTCTAACCCTTGTTTCAGCCATATCTCCCAAACGTTGAGTCCGTTTGGCTAATGTGACCACTCTACGGAATTGTAAAGCATCATCCAAACCCAATGGAAGTGATCTCAGGTCAAAACTCCTTACTAATCAAAAGTTATGGCCGAAACAAGATCAGTTATGGGCAAAATGTCATTTAAAAATCGGCAAAAACCGTGAACATGGGAAATGACCCCAATAGTTGTTCCCCAAAGTTACACGACTATACGACCTCATATAAAAAAGGAAACAGATATTCTACGATCCTCTGATGCATAGAATGCGGGTCGTTACACTCTTCCCCCTTAAGAAATTTCGTCCTCAAAATTCCTTAACCAAAAACATACAAAAATGTTCTGCATGCCTATCAGTCATTCAGAAACAATCAAACACAAAATACAAACAAAACAAACCTATCCTAGCATGCGGAAAGATTAAATCGAAATCTTACGAGACAAAGAGTTCTGGATACGTCTTCCTAATGCTCTCATCTATCTCCCAAGTACAGTCATTCTCATCCTCTCCCCACTGAACCTTGACTAGATTCACCGCTTTCCTTCGAAGTTTCTTCGTACCTTGCTCGACAATACGAATCGGCTTGCAGTTCCCAACCGCCTCAGGTTCTACTTCGATATCATCCAACTGATCAGGTGAAATAGCCACATCGGTGTCATGCACGAATTTCCTTAACTGGGAAATATGAAATACGTTATGAACTCCTACCATCTTGT